>CAKNXH010084904.1:0-17205 GCA_932178445.1 Andricus quercusramuli
TCCAATCCTCTGAAGTCTTTTGAAATCCCTCGATATTTTTTTAATCTGTTAACAATTTTTCGGAACATTTTAAAATACCCTAAGATCATAAAAATCCTTTAAAATTCATTAAAATTCCTTGGAATCCTTTAAAATACCTTAAAATACATTCAATACTTTGACATTTTTTTTTAATTCCTCGAAATATTTCAAAACTATTGAAAAATTTTCGGAATCCTTTAAAATATCCTAAAAAATTTTAGAACCCTTCAAACTTATTGAAATTCCTTGGAAGCCTTCAAAATACCCTAAAATATTTCAAATTCTTTGAAATTTTTGAAAATACCTTGAAAAATTGTTAACCTATTGAAAATTTATCGGAATTTTTTTAAATACCCTAAAATTGTTAAAATCCTCAAAAATGATTTAAGTGCCTTGGAATCCTTTAAAATCTTCAGAAATCCCTCGATATTTTGTTATTCTCTCAAAAATGTATCGTTATCTTTGAAAATACCCTAAGACTTTAAAATCCTTCAAAGTTTATTAAAATTCCTTGGAATCCTTTAAAATACCCTAAAATACATCCAATCCTCTAAATTTTTTTGGAATCACTTGAAATATCTTGAGACTTTTGAAAATTTATCGGAATCTTTTAAAAATACGCTAAAATTTTTAAAATCCTAAAAATTTATTAAAATTTCTTGGAATTCTTTAAAATCCCCTAAAATGTTTCCAATCCATTTACCCTTACTTTCCCTCCTATAATTTCCCCTATTTTCCCACCCCACATATACTCTTACTTCCAGCTCCCCTCATTTCCAATAACTTCCCCTATTTCCCCTCCACTTATTTTCCCCCACCCCCCACTTGATATCCCTAATTCACCCTTACTTACCCTACACCCTCATTTGTCCTAATTTCTCATAACATCTGCTACTTTCCATACATTGTCCATTTCTTCCCCTACTCCTTCACTCACTTCTCCTCACTTCTCCCAGCCCTAACTTCCCCTCACTTTCCTCAGTTACCTTTCTATCACTTCCAATTGTTCCTCTGCCTCACTTCTTCTACTTTTCCTACCCTCATTTATTTGACTTTCCCTATTTCCCCTTCCATAAATTTCTCCACTTCTTCTTACCCAAATTCCCCTACTTCCGCTTCTGTTATATCCTCACAGGACTTCTACTCCCCTTACTTCCCCTACTTCCCCTATTTTCCCGAAATTTCCATCCTACTTTTCGTCCCCTAATTTACCCTCATTCCCGTATCACCTCCTGAAAAATTCCTCATTCCTCCTTCCTCCTCCTTTCACTTATTTTCCATCACTTACCCTACTTCCTCCTTATTTTCTTTGTCCACTATTTCTCACTCTTCAATTCTCGCTTCTTCAACATTCCCTTCTCCTTTTCTCTCCTTTCCCTCATTTTACCCCCAGTTACTTCCCTACTTCGTCTAGAATAATTTTCCCTACCACTCCTCCCCTAACTTACATTAATACCTACCCCCTTATCTCCCCTCACGTCCCCTACTTATCCTCTTCCCATCAACCCTCACTTCTCCTTCGCTCCAAATTCCTCTATTTCCCCTCATTTCCTCAATTCCGTACCCATCACTCCTCCTAGATTCCAACCCGTAATCTACCTCCAGTTGTCTTAATACCCTCCCCTACTTTCCTTGACTTATCTTACCTCTTCTTCTCCCTAATTTTCTCTAATTTTTTCTACTTTTCCCTCATTTAACACCATTTTTCGGGCTTCCCCACCCCTCACATCTCCTTCTCTCACTCACCCTACCCCACACTTCCCAAAGTTACCCTACCCTCACTTCCACTATTTCCCCGTTCCTCACTTCTCCTACGTCCCCTTCCCTAATTTGCCCTACTTCCCCCTCATTTCCTCTACTTTTCATCCCATCATTTACCCTCATTCCCCCTACTTCTCCTCTAGTACTTGCTCCACTTTCCCTCCCCTCATAGCCCCAACTTTCCACACTTTCGCCACTCCCCTCTTCTCCGTTCTATTACTTCACCACATCTCACTTACCCTTCACTTTCCTCCACATTCTCTACTCTCATTTTCCCTCACTTCTCCTGCTTGCCCTTTCATAATTTCCCCTCACTACTTCTGCTTTTTATCTACCACTTCCCCTACTTGCTCTCTCCTCACCGTCTACTCCCCATTTTTTTACTCCTCCACACCTCCTTTTCCTTACTTCCTCACCCTCACTTTCCCTCACTATCCGGCCCCTTGTTTCCCATACTTCCCCTCCCCTCATTTCCCCTCATTTGCCCATCACTTCATATCCATCCTCTCTCCTCATTTTCCCTACGATCCCACCCATAATTTCTTTTCACTTCCCCTCCTTGGAAAAAAAGTGCGATGGTCGGACGGATGGATGGACACCCGACCGAACCTAGAAGGGTTTCTGTCCGGGCTGTGAAACCCTAAAAATCGTTTGCAATTAACAAAATTTTATAATATTAATTCGTTATCAAACATTTACAAATCGAAACGTTATAAAATTGTATAGGAATTTTAAATGGAACCACCGAAAATTGATGAATGATTTCATTTCTGATTGAAAACACATAGAAGCTGTACAAAAAGTATGGGAACAGCAAAAGATCTTGAGAGGGAACCATTTTCGGCGAATATGGACAACACAAAAGTTGTAGCATTTTTGACGCCTGATCGAATGGTGACCTCGACCATGACCTTCACTGTCATTAAAATGTGAAATTATGCGAACCCCTATTTTTGACCCCAGGAACTGAGAGAGCGGAAATTTTCACGACCAGATATGCCCTTGACCAATCGGAAATTTGACCCGGGAAGGTCATGGCAAAGGACAAACAACGTACTGCACGATGACTCGGCTGGCATGCTTATTCGAAGAAAATGTGCTGGTGAAGTTCCTTGTCAAAGTCAAGGTCAAAGTCAAGGTCAAGGTCACCAAACCATCGTTGGTCGAAAATTCTAAAAATCGTACACTGGACATTTTCTTTAAAAATGCATGCCAGTCGAGTCATCCTGCTATACGTTGTTCGACCTTGACATGACCTTCCCAGGTTAAATTTTCGATTAGACAAGGTCATATCTAGACGAAAAATTCTCTGCTCTCACAATTCCCGTGGTCGAAAACAGGTGCTCTTATTTACACAAATCAATTTGACCATGAACAGACCGTGAAGGTAATGGTCAAGGTCAAGGTCACCATTCGAACGGGTCTCAAAAATGATACGACTCTTACGTTGTGGTGGTCTGTGGTTTGTTAAGAAAACCATAGTAATACCCTAGGAAACTATCAACAAGGAATCCAACGTTGACCTTGTATTTGACCTTGAACCTCATTTTCAATCCATTTTGAGGTAATTTCTGTTTTTTTGAATGGAAGCCCCTTTTTTTTGGTGCCAGAATCGAAAAGAGCGGGAAATCTTACGTTCGGTATGTGTTAAGGTCAAGGGTTAGCGCGACCTCTATAGGTCCAATAAAGGTCAAAGTACGCTGTCATAGGACCTCGTAGGAACTCCGCAAAGTTAGTGGAATAACAAGGTCATGACCTTGAAAATGAGGTTCAAGGTAAAATCCAAGGTCAAATCCAAGGTCACTGTTGTCTGAAATGGTTGCAAATTAAACGAATTTTATGTTCTAATGATTGTAACGGAAAAATTCTTTCGAAATGAGTAAATGGTGGAAAGCAGAGAATCCCAATGGTAATTCGACTCTTGAAGAAGAAAAAATGAAGTGGTGTTAACGACACCCTCTACGGCTTTAAAAAGTAATATTTCCTTCATTGTTAGCTTTTATGAGATTCGAAGCCATGCGCCTTTCTTGGCACTCAGGTCGTATTGTACGTTTAAAAGAAAACGTAAAGTCTACTGAAGGCACTGAAACGTTAATGTGTATTTTAGAGTTGCCCTTTTAGGATGAGAAAATCGTACCTATGCTTTCAGATATAACGACTTTTTTACTCTAATGTAATATTCATGGTGGAAAATATCAAGCTTTCTGCGAAAAGAAAATAATTTTTTAATATTTAAAGGGTCGCTCGAACAATACGACATAATGCCAGAGGGGGAGGGGTTAACGCAGAATGTGACATCACGCAAAAAAAAAGTTAAAATTTAAGAATTTTAAATTATAATAAAATCAAATTAAAAATCCTATTCAACATCGAATACCAAATATAGTATATATATATATATATATATATATATACGAGACTATTACGTGCGCGCGCAATTATATTCTCAAAGAATGTATTCAGTGAATCCATATGTAACGTAGAATTCACTATTACTATTTATGATAGTAAATGTCGAGATATAATTTGAAGATTTCAAGTGCAAGTTATGTAATTCAATATTTTGAAAAAAAAACATAATTTTTGTACAATGATATTTGCGGGTACCATCAGGGCTATATTTTTAAATGTGAGCATCAATATACCTATAATTTAAAAAAAATCCTTTTCTGATCCGATTCTCTGTTATCAATATAGAAATCATTGATCATGTATTTGCACTCGAATATTGGAATAAATTGTTATAGAAAAAGAAGAGCGTGTTAGGATACATGGCTTAATAACTAAAACATATACACATGTCATTTTGGAAATTGAATTAAAATCCTAATTTCACGTCCATGTTTGGAAATCTGTGAATCAAGAAACATCGCTGAATCATTGAATAATGATCATATTATAACGTTTGAATAATTCAGAAAAACAACAGCCTACGATGAAACATCGCTGAACAATTAAAATATGTATATCCACATATAATTTGTAAAATATGTATATCCATATATAATTTGTAAAATATGTATATCCACATATAATTTGTAAAATATGTATATCCACATATAATTTTGAAAATTGTATAAAGTTACATGCCTCTCTTTTTTCATGGTTACCTCAGAGATATATTAAGTGCCACTCATGCCTCATTCAAATAATGTTGATTTTATATTTCAATAACCTTTTAAACTTATTCCAGAAAAAATGAAAAGATGTATACACATGATTTGGAAAATTGAATTCAGATACTCGTTTGACATCATAAATATTATAAGAAATTACATCATTGTAATAGAGATAGGTTTGAAGAAATAAACCTTTATTATACTAATTATATCCAATATTCAATCACATCACCTCGAAGTGCATAATTGATTCATGTTACGTGATGCAGAAAAATTGAAATGAAATATTTATGTTATTTAATTTTGTAACAAAATTAATCAGCCAATAATGAATTAATAATTTCAGAACAATGAAAGCATGAAGAATTATTTTTATTGAATCATTCAAATAATTATCACTTCATATTTTTCTGAAAATTTGAATTATTAATAAACCTTTAAATTATTCCAGAGAGAATTAAAAAAAATGTGCATATAATTTTGGAATCAAAATTCAGATACTCATTTCACAACATCGCAAAAATATATATAATTGTAATAGAGGTATTCTAGACATCAACAAACTTTCATTATACAGATTATAGTCAATAGTCAATTACATAACCTTGAATCAAATAATCAGTTTATGTTACCTAATCATAAGCAATTGAAATGCAATCCTCATGCAATTTAAAATTGTTAAAAAAATAATAAGCCAATAAGTAATTATTCTGTTCATAACACGAAAAACATTCAACTATAATTTTCATTCAAACATGGGGGCAATTTTCATTCTACATTTTTAAAAAATCACTATCATTCCTTAAAATTTAATATATCAGTAACCTTTCATACTAATTTCAGAAAAAATAAAAACATATTCACATATAATTTTAAAAATTGAATGCAGATACTCGTTTCACAACATCAAATTCATTTCAAAAATAATGTAATTAGTGGTATTTAAAATTTGAATAAACTTTTATTATACTAATTATATCCAGTATTCAATTACATGACCTAAAAGTAATTGATCAATTTATGTTTCTGAATTTAAAACATAAAAACCCTCAAGCAATTATTTACATCCAAATAATCAAATTATTTATACTTTATATTTTTTTAAATTTCCACTTTCATTTCTGAATGTTTCGATTTATTAATAAGCTTTTGAATAAATTCCAGAAAATTTAAGTTCTGAAAGAATCAATAATTAATCAATCATTTAAAACCATAAAACGCATTGCCCAAATATTTTCGATTGAATATTGAATTAATTTTAAATTCATATTTTTAAAATCTCTAATTATATAACTTAAAACTTAAATTATGAATAACCTTTTATACAATTTTCATAAAAAAACAAAACATATGTACATATAATTTTGAAAATTGAATTCAGATACTCATTTCGCAACCTCAGAAACAATTGGAAATTTATGTAACTGGAATAGGGCCATTTTAAACATAAATAAACTTTTATTATTCAAATTATAGCCAATATTTAATTAAATAATCTTAAAATAAATAATAAATTTATGTTACTTAATTAAAGAATATTAAATTTCAATCTTTATGTAATTTGATATTGCGAAAAAAATTATTCAGCTAATTCTTAATTAATAAGTTGACAACATAAAAAGTATGAAAAAATTATTTTCATTGAAACTTCCTAATAATTTTTACTTTACACATATATTTTGCTTTTTTAAATAATTATTTTCATTGAAATATTAGAATAACTTGTATTTAATATTTATCTGAAAATTTGAATTATTAATAACCTTTCAAAGTAATACCAGTAGAAATTGAAATATGTGCACATACAATTTTGAAAATTGAATTAATCTTTATATAATTCACTTTTTTGAAAAAAATGAATCAGTCAATATCTCACAACATCGTAAAAATTTGGAAAATTATGAAATTGGAATAGAATTATTTTAAATATAAATAAACTTTTATCAAAAAAATCAATATGAAAGATTTGAACTTTTATTTCTGAAAACTTAGCTTATTTATGAATTTATATTTTTGAAACATGAAATATATAATTTTGAAAATGGAATTCAGATAATCATTCAAGCATTAATCTATACTTTTCATTGAAATATTGAAATAATTTTTACTTTACGTTTTTTTTCTTCCAATTTGAACTTAATATAGTATAGAATTCCTGAAAATAAAAACAAGAATCCAACAACCAATTTTCAAAAGCATCATAAAATGCAAGTATTATAATTAAAAAAAAACTTTTTCTCACAGAAAAAAAATTTTCTTCGGATAAAAATAAAAAAGAGGAAAGAAAAATGAGAAGGCAACCAACCAAACCCCCTTCCTTCTCTGTTCTTATTTCTGTCGTCTTTTTTATTTTTATAATTATCAAATCACAATGCAAAAAAATTCGTAATATTTACATAAATAAATTTTTCTATCAAATGGACAAATTTTGAATAAAAAAAAGACTTTAACCAAAAACGGTTGCATTTTCAATCATATGGTTGCATTTTTAAACCAAAAAATATAATAGGTGATATTTTAACAAGAAAAAATATATTTTCAACAAAATAGTTTAATTTTCAACTAGAGAGTTGAATTTTCAACTGAAAAAAGATCATTTTTTTTACCACAAAATAAAAAACTAAATTTTCCATAAAAATAATAATTTTCAACGACAAAAAAAAAGGAATTTTCAACGAAATAGTCTAATTTTCAATCGAATATATGAATTTTGAAACGAAAAAGACGAATTCTTCAACAAGAAGATTAATTTTCGAGCAAAATAGAATAATTTTTTTGTTGCTCTTGAAAATTCCTTGGAATTTTTAAAAACACCCTAGAATATTTAAAATCGTTTGGTTGCTCTTGAAAGTTAAAGATCTTCAAAATTCCTTGGAAGTTTTAAAAATATTCTAAAAATATTTTTCAGATTTTTTATTATGGTTTATGGTATTTATGGTATTTACGTATTTTTAGCCAAGAATTTTAAACCAAGAAATTTATTTTTTCTACCAAAAAAGGAGAATTTTCCACTAAAAAAGATCAATTAAAAAAAGGTAAAGTTACATTTTCAGTTGAAAAATTAATTCTAATAAAAAAAAGACATTTCCACTAAACAGTTAAATTTTAAACCAAAAACCTTCAATGAAAACAATAAATTTTTAACAATGTAATTTAACTTTCACCCAAGTAGTTCAATTTTCAATTTAAAAAGATTAATTATCAACAAAATAGTTAAACTTTCAACCAAAGAAATGAATTTTAAACTAAAAATTTTCCTTTCAATTTTTTTCTTAACAAAGAAATTCAACCCAATCTTTCAAATAAAATTTGAAAAAAGAAATTTCTACCAAAGCCGATGAATTTATAAATCAAAAAGATAAATTAAAAAAAAATAGTTGAATTTTCTGTTGGAAAAGATTTTTTTTTTAGTTTTATTCAAGGATTTTTTTCAAGTTAAAAGATAAAATAGATAGAAAAAAAATTTTTACGAATTCATAAAAAAATTGTAAAATTTTCAAAGAGATAAATTTTCAACTAGAACGATTAACTTTTCAATCAAAAAGACTTTTCAAGTAAAAAAGATGAATTTAAAAAACGAGAAAGTTGCTTTTTAAAAAATTAGAAAAAATGGGTTGTTATATCAACCAAAAAAATTTAATTTCTACCAAAAGAGATGAACTTTAAAACAAATGGTTGAATTATTAACTATAAAAGGTCAATTTTCAACCAAAAGTTAAAAAGTTAAATTTTCAGTAAAAAAATTAATTATCAACAGCAACAAAATGTGAAGTAGAATTTTCAACTCAAAAAGACGAATTTTCAACAAAACAGTTGAATTTTCAATAAAAGTTTTTTTTTAAAGAAAATTGTTCAATTTTTTTTTCAAATAATAAAATTTATAACTTCTTGCGAATTTAAAAAAATTATTAAGCTTTAAAAAAAATTTCTCCATTTTTATAGCTTCCAGGTATTGTAGAAAAAAAAAAAAAAAATAGTTACTGTGCTTCATTGTCCTAAGGCAGTAACACTTGAAGTAGCAGGTGAGATCGTTAGCGCAAAGGGTGCGACTTTGTATTGTTTCTTGAGGGGTGTCTAAGTGTTAGTTTATTGTTACCCGCTAGCCGGTGGGCAAAAAAGTTTTGCATATTTAAGACTGACCATTAGAGCAAAAATCTCCCTGTTTTTTCAGAACTTTTTCTCTTTGAAAACCTTAAGGCCATGTGACGAGTGGGTCACGTGATCAGATTCCTACCTTACCGACACTTTTCTTATTTGTTAACTTATTTTCACACGAATAGCCACATCGAGTTGAAAATTTGGGATAATAAACATGAAGCACCAAGAAACGCGGCTCTGGTCCTAAAATTTTATAATTATGAAACAAATAATTTAGAACAAAATTTGTTTTTGCTTGTTTTCATAATTATAAAAATTTAGGACAAGAGCCGCTTTTCTTAGTGCTTCTTATTCATTATCCCAAATTTTCAACTCGATGTGGATATTCCTGTGAAAATAAGTTTGCAAATCAAAAAAGTGTCGGTAAGGTAGGAATCCGGTCACGTGACCCACTCGTCACATGACCTTAAAAAGGGTCATTTTCCTGAAAAAAATTTTGGCTTTGAAACCAAATTTTTCTTATTTATTTTTTTTTTAATCAGGAAAGAATAATTTTGTTCTAAAAAATTGTATTAAGGCCGTGTGATAAGTGGGTCACGGGACTAGGTTCCTACCTTACCGGCACTTTTTTATTTCCTAACTTATTTTCACACGAATAGCCACATTGAGTTGAAAATTTGGGATTATGAATAAGAAGAACTAAGAAAGGTCGGCCTGGTCCTAAATTTTAATAATCATGAAAAAAGCAAAAAAAATTATTTACCAAAAAAATGTTTTTGATAATTATAAAAGTTCAGGACGAGACCCGCCTTTTTTAGAGCTTCTTAATAGTATCCCAAATTTTCAACTCGATGTGGTGCTTTGTGTGAAAATAAGTTAGGAAATAAAAAAAGTGCCGGTAAGGTAGGAATCTGGTCACGTGACACACTCATCACATGGCCTTAATAATATATTTACCGAGTTACAAAAAGTTAACATTTTTCATCTATAACAGACGAATTTTAAGTAAATAAATCAATTTTGAGACAAATAGTGGAATTTTTAATTAAAAAATATCAATTTTTATCAATAAATTGAAAAAAAAATTTCCAGTAAAAAAATTAATTTTTGACTAGGAGACAACAAATCTCAACCAAGTAGTCAAATTTTCAATTAGAAAGATTCCAAAGATTAATTTTCTAACAAGAAAGACAATTTTTAAACTAAAAAAAATGAATTAAAAAAAAACGGAAAATTTACATTTCCAGTTAAAAAAGTAAATTTTCACCAGAAAAAAAGTAAATTTTCCACAAACCATTAGATTTTGAGCCAAAGAGTTGAATGTTAAGCCAAATATTTGAAATTTCTACTTAAAAAGATGAATTTTTAACCAAAAATATATTGGTTGTTATTTCAACCAAAAAAATTTAATTTTTTAAAAAAAAGAACTTTACAACAAATAGTTGAATTATTAAATATAAAAGATCAATTTTCAACAAAAAGTTGAAAAGTTAAATTTTCAGTAGAAAAATTAATAATCAACAAAACAACGAATTTGTAACAAATTTGTAAAATTTTTTATCAAAGAGATAAATTTTCAACTAGAATCATTAACTTTTCAATGAAAAAGACAAAAATTAAAGTAAAAAAGATGAATTAAAAAAAAAACGAGAAACTTGCTTTTTAAAAAATAAAAAAAAATATTGCTATTACCAAAAATTGTATTCATATACTTACCAAGTTACAAAAAGTTAACATTTTTTATCTAAAAAAAAGTGGTCTAGAAAATGCCTCGAAAATTTTACAATCTTAAAATATGAAGAAAAGGAAATTTTAAAATTTTCAAAAAAATTTTAAAAAAAATTACAATATTAACTAAAAATTCATATCACAGTAAAATTCTAAGTAAAATAATTTATTGTCAGATAGAAATTCAAAATGAAATAATAAAATTTGTAAAATTCGCAATTGTAAGTAATAGGAACTGAAATTCTTGAAACAAATTTGTTAACAATTTATTTATAGGTTAAATTATTTAATTAAAATTTTACTATTTCCTGGAAATTTTTTTTGTGTTTAAAATTAATTTTTTAATTCGTTTTTTTTTTAACTCCATCATTTTAGTTGGAAATTCATATTTTCGGTTAAAAGTTCGACTATTTTGTTGAAAACTGGTTTTATGTTTTTGAAAATCAATTTCTCAATTGAAAAATTAAATTTTTCATTTTTGGTTTAAAAATTTATCTTTTTTAGCAAATAATTCAACTATTAATTTTTAAATTCATCTTTTTAGTGGAAAATTGGTCTTTTTTGCTAAAAAATCATTCTTCTTGGTTGAAAATTCATTTTTTTTTAGAATTCATCTTCGTAGGTTGGTTGAAAATTCCACTATTTATGAAATCATTCAACTATTTTGTTGAAAATAATAATTTTGTTGAAAATTTAACTCTTTGCTTGCCAATTTAATTGTTTGTGAAAAATTTACTTTTCTCTGGTTATAATTAATTTTTTAAACTGAAAATGTAACTTTCTCGTTTTTTAAATTCATCTTTTTTAATTGAATATTTGTCGTTTTGATTGGAAAGTTAATCATTTTAGTTGAAAATTCATCTCTTTGATTCAAAATTTGACAATTTTGTTACAAATTCGTTGTTTTATTGTTAAAAATCAGTTTTTGTAGTAAAAATTTAACTTTTCATTTTTTGGTTGAAAATTGATCTTTTATAGTTATTAATCCTACTATTTGTTTAAAAATTCATATATTTTGTTGAAAATTCGTATTGTTGGCTGGAAAAATAATCTTCTTGGCTAAAAATGTATTTTTTCTTGTTCATTTTAAAGTTCATCTCTTTTGGTAGAAATCAAATTTTTTTTTTGAAATAGCAAAAAATACGTTTTTTGTTAAAAATTCATTTTTTTCAGTTATAAATTCGTCTTTCTTGCCAAAAAATTCAACATTTTAAATTTTTCTCATTGAAAATTTGACAATTTGGTTGAAGTTTTTTTTTCAGTTAACAATTTTTTTTTCTACTGAAAATTTAATTTGTTAATTTATTGATAAAAATTGATATTTTTTTTTAAATTAATTTTTTTTATATCATTTTATTTTTTTATTTTTGGTTTGAAAATTGCCTTTAATAGTTGAGAAATTAACTATTATTCCACTGTTGAACTACTTTTCCAAAAATTTATATTAAAAAAAATTTTTTTCTACTGAAAATTTAATTTATTGATAAAAATTGATATTTTTTTAAAAATTAATTTTTTTTGATATAATTTTATCTTTTTATTTTTGGTTGAAAATTGATTTTTTTTAGTTAAAAACTCAACTACTTGATTTAAAGTTAAAAAACTTTGTTAAAAAATATTGTTTTTCGGTTAAACATAAACTTTCTTATGATTTATAGTTTACTTTTTTATGGTTACAATTAATTTTTCAAACTAAAAATGTAAATTTTCCGTTTTTTGTTGAAAATTCGTCTTTTTTGCTAGAAAATAAATCTTCCGGATTTGTAGGTCGAAAATTCAACTATTTTGTTGAAAGTTTGATTATTTTGTTGAAAATTCAACTTTTTAGTTGAAAATAGCAACTATAGTTGCTATTTCAACCAACAAAGATTAAATTTTTGCAAAAATATATGAATTTGAAAACCAAAAAGGCGAATTTTTAAACTAAAAAACGGATTTTTTACTAAAAAACATAAATTTTTAACTCAAAACTTGAATTTTCAACAAAATAATAAGATTTTCAACAAATTAGTTGACTTTTCGAAATACAAATATGAATTCTTCAAAAAATGTACTAATAATTATGTACACAAAATATTACAATTTTTTGATAAGAATTCATACTTGTAGGTCGAAAATTCAACTATTTTGTTAAAAATTAAATTTTTTTGTTGAAAATTCAACTCTTCAGTTGAAAATTCATCTTTTTAGTGAAAAGTTAACTTTATTGTTTAAAAATTCGTTTTTTTTTAAATATTCATCTATTTTGATAGAAATTTGGTTGTTTATTTGTTAATAAAGAATTTATAACAATTTTTGTTGAAAATCCATATTTTTGGGCTGAAAATTCAACTCTTTGATGAAAAATTCAACTGTTTTGTTGGAAATATATTTATTCAATTGAAAATTCAACTCTTTGTTTAAAAATTCAAATATTTATTTAAAATATTTTGTTGTTAAAATATCAACTATTATATTTTTTGTTGAGAATTAATCTTTTTGTACTAAATTCAACTGTCTTTTAAAAATTTCTTCCTTCTGGTTTAAAAATTGAACTATATGATTGGAAAAGAAACTGTTTTATGTTAAGATCTTTTTTTTTTATTAAAAATTTGTCCTTTTGGTAGAAAATTCATTTTTGTAGGTTGAAAATTCAACTATTGGATTGAAATTCAACCTTTTTTGGTTAAAATTTAATCTTCTCTGTTTAAAAATTAAAACGTGTTGCCGAAAATTTTTCCTTTTGGATTTTAAAACTATTTTTTAAATAATTTTTACAAAGCTTGAAAATTTATCTTTTCAGATTGAAAATTTTACAATTCAGTTACCATTTCAAATATTTAAAGAAAAAAACGTTGTCGAAAATTCAACTATTTTTTGAAAAATTTATCCTTTTGAGTTGAAAATCCATCTTTCATAGTGGAACAGTAATATTTTTGGGTGGAAATAAAAAAATAAATTTTTAAATTTTCAGTTCAATATAATCCTAAATACTGCTTGATTCTTTTTAAAGAAGATTCTAATTTAAAAAAGTCACAAGAAATGAATGCTGGTCTTTGAATATTAATGGTCTAGAAAATTGCAAAATTGGTTTAAAAAAAAATAGGGAAAATTTGGGAAATTTAAAAAAAAAAAATTGATGAAAAACTGAATGATAATCTTAAAATTTCTAAAAAAATCAAATTTTTCCAAATTTTTAAATCGATCTTAATTCAACCGAATACCTTTTCGCAAAAAGGATAAGAAATAATTCCGCTGGGGGTGTGAGTTTATTAAACTTTTCGCTGTGTCTGGAACGAGTCCCGTGGGAATAACACATTGTGGGTCGAGTCGTGCCGATTATGCAGTAAAGGGTTGAATCCACCCTCGTCTTGAAAACCGAATGTAAGGAGAATTCAAGAGAAAAGAGACCATCAAAATTCCCTCTCTTTCTTATTCCCCCCCCCCCCCCATTACCCATTTTTTTTCTTATAGTGAGTGCCTCTTTCTCAGGGACAAGAAAATCCGAGAGATGGTACTTTTGCAGTAGCCCGCTGGGCCCAATCGCCCGAAATTAATGTTCCTCCATTATTAGCAGAAGTTAACTTGCTGGCAGGAAAGAGAAGAAAGTTGGAATTCGAAGATCAGGGACGCATTTATCGGAAAATTACACTTGAAATGATTATTGCATTATTTGAAAAGAAATTTTTATTATTTTGGCAAATATTCGATTTTGTATTTGTTCGCGTCTTCGAGACGCATCGATTGACCTATTCTTGGAAATTTTATGACCTACCAGTAGCGATTTCTGAAGTTTCAAAATAAATGGTTTAACATGTTCATATGAGAAAAACTAGGTTGATATTGAAAATACAATCATACGATATCTATTTATTTGTTCGCGTCTTAGAGACGAGTCCAATGACCTATCGATGAACCTTTTATAACCCACCAATACCGAATTATGCAGTTTTAAGAGAAATTGTTTCTTATGTTTATATGAGAAAAACTTGTTTGATATTCAAAATAAAACAATACAATATCTATTTATTTGTTCGCGTCTTCGAGACGTATCGAGCGACCTATTGTTGAAACGTTCATGACCTACTGGTACCGATTTATGTAGATTCAAGAAAACGGTTTATTCTGTTTATATGAGGAAAACTTTGTCTCATATTAGAAAAATTACAGTACTGTATCTGACATGCGTCTTAGAGACGAGTCAAATGATGTATTGATGAACCTTTTACATCGTACCAGTACCGATTTATTCAGTTTCAAAAGAAATTGTTCATTCTGTTCATATAAGAAAAAACTTTCTCGATATTAGAAGTACTATAGTACTATATGATGTATTTGTTCGCGTCTTAGAGACGAGTCCAATGACCTAACGATGAACCTTTTATAACCCAACAATACCGAATTATGAAGTTTCAAGAGAAATTGTTCATTATGTTTATATGAGAAAAACTTGTTCCATATTCAAAATGAAACAGTATGATATATATTTATTTGTTCGCGTCTTCGAGACGTATCGAGCGACCTAATGTTGAAACTTTTATGAGCTATCGGTACCGATTTATGAAGTTTAAAAGAATTTTTTATTCTGTTTATATGAGAAAAAACTTTTTCGATATTAGAAATACAACAACACGATATCCATTCATTTGTTCGCGTCTTCGAGACGTTTGGATCGACCTATTGTTGTAATTGTTATGACCTACCAGTACCGATTTATGAAATTAAAAAAAATCGTTTATTCTGTTTATATGAAAAAAACTTTCTTGATCTTAGGGGTACTAAAGTGTTATACGCTATATCTGTTCGCGTCTCAGAGACGAGTAGAATGATCTATCCATGAACCTTTTATATCTCACCAGTATCGATTTATGCAGTTTCAAAATGGATGGTTCATTATGTTTATAAGACAAAAACTTATTCGATATTCAAAATACAACAATACGATATCTGTTCATTTGTTTGCGTCTTCGAGACGTTTTAATTGACCTAATGTTTAAACTTTTATGACCTACCGGTACCGATTTATGAAGTTTAAGAAGGAATTGCTTATTATGTTGATATAAGGAAAACAGTTTTGACATCAAAAATATAAAAATACGACATCTATTTACTTGTTCGTATCTTCGAGACGTTTTGATCGACCTAATGTTGAAATTTCTATGACCTGCCAGTACCGATTTATGAAGTTTAAAAAAAATGGTTTGTTCTGTTCTTGTGAGAGAAAAATTCCTTGATATTACGAGTACTACAGTACTATATGATATATATGTTCGCGTCTTAGAGATGAGTCGAATGACCTATTGATGAACGTTTTATATCGCACCAGTACCGATTTATGAAGTTTCACAGGAAATTCTTTATTATATTTATATGAGAAAAACTTGTTTGATATTGGAAATACAGCAATACAATATCTATTGATTTGTTCGCGTCTTCGAGACGCATTGATCTTCCTATTGTTGAAACTTTTATGACCTACCAGTACCAATTTATAAAGTTTCAAAAAACTAGTGTATTCTGTTCATATGTAAAAAACTTTGTCTTATATTGGAAACATTACAGTGTTGTTTCTGACTTGCTTGTTCGCGTCTTTGAGACGAGTCGAATGACCTATTGATGAACCTTTTATATCGCATCACTACCGATTTATGAAGTTTCAAAGGAAATTGTTTAATATGTTTATATGAGAAAAACTTTCTTGATATTAGGGATACTAAAGTGTTACATGCTATATCTGTTCGCGTCTCAGAGACGAGTAGAATTACCTATTCATGAACCTTTTATATCTCACCAGTATCGATTTATGCAGTTTCAAAAAGAATTGTTTATTATGTTTATATGAAAAAAAAATTTTTGATATTAAAAATACAACAATATATCTATTTGTTCGCGTCTCCGAGACGTTTCGATCGACCCAATGTTGAACCTTTTTCGACCTACCGGTACCGATTTATGCTGTTTCAAGAGGAATTTTTTATTATGCTTATATGAGAAGAACTTATTTGATATTCTAAATACAACAATACGATATATATTTAATTGTTCGCGTCTTCGAGAGGTTTCGATCGACCTATTGTTGGAACTTTTATGACCTACAGTACCGATTTATGAAGTTTCAAAGGAAATTGTTTATTATATTGATATAAGAAAAACTTTTTGGATAATCGAAATACCAGAATAGGATATCGATTCGTTTGTTCGCGTCTTCGAGACGTTGCGATCGACTTAATGTTGTTTTTTTTTTCGTTGAAAATTGATTAACTGAAAATGTAACTTGTCTTTTTTGGGTGAAAAATTCGACTCTTTTAGTTTAAAAATGAAGAATTTTGATGAAAATTCATGCATTTTTGGTTGAAAATTAATCTTGATGCTTAAAAATTAATCTTTTTAATTAAAACATCATTATTCGGCTGAAAATTCAACTAATTTATAAAAATTCTTTTTTCATTTTCTGAAAATTGATCTTTTTAGTTGAAAATTCAACTATGTTTGAAAATTG
>CAKNXH010084904.1:17305-31900 GCA_932178445.1 Andricus quercusramuli
TGAAAATTGATCTTTTTAGTTGAAAATTCAACTATGTTTGAAAATTGACTTTTGTCTTCTGAAAATTGTTCTTCTTGCTTGTAAATTAATTAATTGTGGTTGAAAATTTATTTCATTGGTTAAAAATATAACTACTTTGTTGAGAATTAATTTTTTACTTGAAAATTCGACTTTTTGGTAGAAAATTAATCTTCTCGTTTGAAAATTCATCTTCTTGGTTGAAAATTTACTATTTTTTATTGAAAAATTGAGTACTTCATTGAAGTCGCTTTTTTTTGTTTAAAATTATTTTTTTAAAGTCAAAATTGAACTATATCATTTTTTGCCACAAATTCTTTTCCAGTTGAAAATTAATTTCTTTCGATTAAAATTCAACTACTTTATTGAAAATTTCTTTCATTTGTTCTTAAAAATTAATTTTTGGAATTAAAAATTAAGTATTTAATTTAATTTTTTTTTTTAAATTCAACTGTGTTTCATTTAATAATAAAATATCCAAAATCTTTTTCGGTTGGAATATCAAATATTCAATTTTTTGTTGAAAATTCATATTTTTTTGATGAAAAGTAACTTTCTGGGTTTAGTTGAAAATTCATCTCTATGACTGCAAATCCAACAATTATATTGAATATTTTTTAAGTTGAAAATTCGACTTTTTGGTACAAAACTAATCTTCTTTTTTTGAAAGTTCATTTTTTTTTGTTGAAAGTTCATTATTTTTGGTCAGACATTTTTTTTAGTTGCAAATTCATTTCTTTCAATGAAAATTTAACTATTTTGTGGAACATTTGTGTTTTTTTTTTGTTAAAAATTATTTTTTGAATTTAAAAATCAAGTATTTCACTCAAAATTCGTCTTTTTTTTAAATTCAACTTTTTTTTATTTAATATTAAAAATTTTTGGTTGGAATATGAACTATTCAATCTTTCGTTGAAAATTAATCTTTTTTGGTTCAAATTAATACAACTTTGTTGAAAAGTAATTATTCTTGTTGAAGATTCTTTACTTTAGTTGAAAATTTATCTTTTTGGTTGAAAATTCATCTATTCTATTGAAGGATCTCGCTTTTTATTGTTGAAAATTAATTTTTTTAGCAGAAAATTCAACTATTACATTTTTGGTTGAAATTTTTCAATTTTTTAATTGAAAATTCACTCAATTTGCTGCAAATTGAACTATATTATTGGAAATTCAATTTTTGAATTTTGAAGCAAAAAAATGAATTTTCAAGCAATAAGATTTATTTTCTGCTAAAAAAAAGATTTTCTAAACAAAATACACGAATTTTGAATAGTTGAATTTTCATTTAAACAAATTTTCAATCATACTGATGTATTTTTACTGAAATAATCCACTTTCAACCGAATATTTGAATTTTGAACTAAAAAAGATAAGTTTTCAATAAAAAAAGAAATAATTTAATTTCTATAAAAAAATTAAATTTCTAAAAAAGAAATGTCCACCGGAGTGACGAATTTTGAACTAATACTATAGATCTTCTGATTGGAATAGATGAATTTTCAACCAAAAAAATCCATTTTAAATCAAGAATAATTTCTACTAAGAAAAACCAATTTTTAACAAAATAGATGAATTTTCAACTAAAAATGATAAATTGACAATCGAAGAATGAACAATTAAACTTTCAGTTCAAAAAATTAATATTCAATCAACTGGATGAATTTTAAACAAAAGTGATGGAACAATGAATTGAAATAGTCAAATTTTCAATTTAAGAATAATAATTCTCAAAAACAAAATAATAATTTTAGAAAATGGTTACATTCTAAAACAAAATTATGACTTTTCAACTGAAATGATGAATATTTGACTGAAATAATTGAATTTTTAAGCAAAAAAATAAATTTTCATACAATAAGATGAATTTTCTGGCAGGAAAAAAAGAATTTTTAAGAAAAGACATAAATTTTAAACTAAAAAAGATCAATTTTTAATCAAAAATGGAATAGTTGAATTTTCATTTGAAAAAAAAATATTTTCAACCGTACTGATGCATTTTCAACTAAAATAATCAATTTTCAACAAAAAAATTAATAATTTCTCAAAGAAATGACTTATTTCTTAACCAAAGAGATGAATTTTCAATTGATATTATGAGTCTTCAAACAAAGAAAATTAATTTTCGACGAACGAGTTTAAATTAAAATTTTCGACTAAAAACGACCAATTTTCAACCAAAAATAGAATAGTTAAATTTTAAATAAAGAATATAAATTTAAAAAAAAAAACGAATTTTTAAAAGAATATTTTAAAACAATTAACATAAAGCAACTTGTACAAAGGAGGAATTATTATTAATTAATTTTATATTACAATTAAAAATCTTTTTTTTTTGGTTTTCAAAAAAAAAAGGTAAAATTCTTTTCTCGCTAAAGATTGACTAATTTTATTTCAAATCAGGCAATTCAAATAAAGAAAAAATATTTTGCAGTTTAATTTTGAAAAAATTTTACAATCCTTTGAAGATTACAAACGAAATTTGGAAAAATGCCTTAGCCCTTAAAATTTTTTTTTTCTCATTTGGAATGTGCATTTTTTTTATTTCAACTGCCGTTAAAAAAATTCAATAAATTTAAAATATGACAGAATAGCAGTTGTTTTTCTAAAATTCTCGAAAGTAGATCTTCTGAAAAATTACGCTCAAAATTTTTTTTTAAATATATAGTAATACGGATTTATGAAAAAGATAAAAAAATTATATTAAAAACAAATTTTGCGGCATTAAAAATGGAAAAAATAATAAAAGGTGGAGTTTTCCTGAAAATCTTCTTTTCATTTTTCAAAATTCAATCAAAATAGGAAATTGTCGAAAATATGAAATTAAATATTTTTATTTGATGAATATGATTTTTATTTTATTCAATATTTTTTATTTGATTATTGATTTAATTTTGAGACAATTTTTCAATGTTTCAGATTCGGAAATTATATATTATCGGTAATTTTAAAGTTCAGTGATACTATAAAATTAAAAAAATTTATTATTAGAAAATTAAACATTTTGGGCTATTTGATCATTTTTTAAATTTTCTACTTCGGATATTTTCTTATTCAAGAATTTCTTTTCGCGAATTTTATTTTTCAGGACTTTTCAGTCATCAGTAATTCCAGATCATAATTATAATTGAGAATAATTAAAGGAAAAAATACTTGAATTATACATTAGCTGGCTAGACGCGGATATCGAAATTTTAATTAAAATCGTCAGACGCTCTGAAGATAAATTCTTCAAAGCTCTTGTATATATTATTCACACTATTAAAAATTTCAAACAGTTTTGTCTAATTTTTTTACTATAGGCTCATTATTAAATAATGATCATGATAATAAATCAATAATAAATAATAATAATGATGAATCATAATAAAAAGCAATACAAATTAGTAATAAAAACATTAATAATAATAATAAATAATAAGGCTTATATTATTATTTTTACTAAAGGCCTTAATAATAATTTGAGAAATTGATTCAACTGAAAATTAAAAAAAAAAGATTTTCTAAAACCTTGTGTCAAAAATTTCTTTCTTTTGACGAGCAAATCATCCCCTATTTTGCCAGATTTTAAAAAAATGTTTGGAGTTATATAGATAAATCTTTGTAAAAAGTAAATCTGTGCTACCTTACTTTTTATATTTTATAACAAAAAATTTACTTGAAATTTCGAAGAAGAAGCTTTTTTAGAAGTTTGAAAGGTATCAAGAGAATAAAAAAATTTTCTCAAGATTCCTGGGAAATTTTTAAATAATTTGTTATTTTGAAAAATTTATGTAGAAAAATTATAGAATAGAATAGAATTTATTTCTCACATGTACACCTTTTCTTAGGTTTTTACATTAGTCGTTACATCCCAACAGCAGTCCCCTTATATTAAATGACAGTCTTGTTGCCTTAACAATAATAGCTACATTAAATTTTCATTATCATACATATATCACAGTAGATATTACTCACGTTTTGGCACGGATTTAGACTTTAAATGAACATCCATATAAAGTTTAAAATTTATAACGAAATATAGTTCTAATAACTAGCATTAAGTTTGAACATTACAGACTCTTTGGTTCCATTCACGCATCATTCTCCACTCGAGCATCCTGGCACAAATCTTTCCCCTTATCCTTATTTGTCCTTTCTCTTGCCAATCTTTCAAATTCTCTAGCATATCTACAGAGACCGGGAATCGGCTTTTCTGACATTGTGAGACAAACTTTCAACTCAAATTCCATGTCTTTCCCTTCCTCTAACCATCTTTCTACCTCTTCTACCCATCTTTTGTCAATAAGTTCCTTTGCTTTTGTACATTTCCATATGTGCTTCATGTCCTCAACGTAACTTTGGCAAAGCCTACAATTTAGATCACTGAACCCCTTATTACCTGATTTCCCGACATTTCCACACCTAAGTCTACCCCACTGTTCTTTTTCCAGATATCCTAAATCCTTGATTTCCCAAAATTCCTCTCTGCCCATCTCAATTTTCCATTTCCCATAGTCCTTACAGTAGGTGGACCTGTCTATCCTCCCCCAGTTACTTTGAATTCCCTGTTCAATTTTCGTCCCTATATTACGTTCTAAATTTTTAGCTATTTCTTGCTCCCTCCCCCCTTCCCATAGAAGTCCAAGTGTTTCACCATCCCCTGCTTCATTTAACGCTATTTTTACTTTTTTACCCCAGTTTGATGGATTTTTATTTTTTAAATTCCTTATTTCCTCCTTGAGACATATCTTGGGAAGTCTTTCATCTCCCATGTTTAGAACGCCAGTAAGATACCTAAAAACTCTTTTTCTTGTCTCGATTTCAAGACTGAATCTGCCAGATTCCATCTTCCAGATGTAATCTGGCGTGTTTCTGTCCAATCCCATCGCCATCTTTATGTACCTCCCTTGAGCCCTTTCCATCTCATCCCATTTTTCCCACCCCCAAACTTCTACTCCATATAGTCCTCCTGATTTAACTAGGACATCCATTATGTAGGGCCTCCTGTCCAAACCTCCTATTCTTGCTCTTTTTAAGACTCCCCATGCCGCATTTTCTGCTTTTTGCATTTTTCCTACCATTTTAACAACATGTGTTCTGTGTATCCCTCCAGATGTAAACCAATACCCCAAGTATTTAACTTTCTCTACCACCTCTAATTTTTCTCCGTTGAACTTCCACTCTCCTGTTGCATTATTTTTCCTGCCTCTATTCCTGAAGATCATAATATTTGATTTCTTGACGTTGACTTCCAATTTGTTTCTACCTACGTACCCTCCTAAGGATTTTAACATTTGTTCGAGTCCTTCTGGAAAATCCGCAAAAATTGCTAAATCATCTGCAAATTTCAGAGAAAAAATCTTCTCTTTACCTATGACCGTTCCCCCTTCGTTTTTTCTTTCCCAGATTTCGTCCATGTCCTCTATAAAAATATTAAAAAGTGTGGGACTCAGCGGGCAACCTTGTCTCACCCCCCTACTTGTTTCAAAGCAATCTGTGACGCCTTCCTCCGTTAGAACCTCATTTAATGTTACTCTATATATTTCCCTAATCATTTCTAGCATCCTGCCTCTTATGCCTAGCTTGTATAGTTTTTTAAAGAGAATTTCTCTGTCCACCGTGTCAAAGGCTTTTTTAAAATCAACGAATGCAGCATAGAGTTTCCCACCTTCGCTTTTTAGTTTATTATTAACAAGACAGTTCAAAACGCAGACGTGATCTCTAGTGGATCTCTTTTTTCTAAAACCAGCTTGGCTCTCCTTGTATAGACCCTTCTTTTCCATCCACTCCCGAATCCTTTCATCCATAATTGCTGCTAAGATTTTATAACCGGTGTCTAGCAAAGAAATTCCCCTGTAATTACCCGTATCATTTTCCTGCCCATTTTTGAATATCGGCATTATCCCTGCCTTTTCCCATCCTTTCGCTATTTTCGCCGTTGTCCAGAATCCGTTTATTATTTTATGTAGCTCTAAAGCCCATACTTTTGGAATTCCCCGAATAAATTCAATAGGTATCCCATCTTCACCTGGAGCTTTTCCAACCTTCATCTTCTTAATACATTTCACCATTTCCTCAAAAGTTATATCACCATTGAGTTCGTCTTGTTCAACTTCCCTGACATTTACCACTGGCTCTTCTGAGGCTGCTTCATTCCTCCTTTTTTCACCGACCCTAACCTTTTCTACATCTGCCATCTCATCTTCTTTCTCCACTTCTGACTCTATATCAAAGCTATTTACTTTTCCTTTTCCTACCTCAAGTAAGTTTCTAAAATGGTTTAGCCATCTCTTTTTTCCTATTTTTCTTCCCCTCTTTCTCTTCCTTCTCGGCCTGAAGTTTCCTATCGCCTGCCAGAAGCTTCCCATGCATCTACTTTCCTCAACCTTTCTCCACTTTTCCTTCAGTTTCTCCTTTCCCTTTTTTTTGTACAAGCTTTTAAGTTTCTTCTTTTCCTCTTTTAGTTTTTCCCTTCCTTCGTCATTCTTTTTCTCGAGGTATTTTTTAAGACAACCCCAAACCATTGCCCTCTGTTCAGCACATTCCTTGTCAAACCAATCTCTTTTACCATTTTCTGAACCTTCATAGCCCTTTTTCCCACGTTTTAATAGTAATCCTACCGCTTTTGCCGCCTTCCAAATACATTCCCTGAACCATACCCAACGACTCTCCCAGTCCTCATTTTCTTCGCATTCCGTCCACAATTTTTCCATTTCTTTTCCATAATCCTCTCCCTTGTCCTTTTTCCATTTTAAACAGGTTGTCGTTTTTCTATTTTCCTTTCTTAAATAACGTTCCCTATTGAAAATAGTCATTTCTAATTCTAGAGAGAAACTGACTGGAAGATGGTCTGATTCCGTTCTGACTTCGACTTTGATTTCCTTGACTGGACATTCTTCACTCTTTTCTAAAAAAATTACATAGTATAAAACCGACCCCCCGTCTCCGCAGATATGTGTCCACTTTCCCTCCATGCCCCCCTGTAATCGTTCGTTTAATATTCTAAGCCCTTGTTCTTCACGGAATTCTAATAATTTTTTGCCCTCTGCGTTTAATACCTTATCTTCTGAGTTTCTAACCCTGCAATAGCCCCTATCCAAATCCCCCCTGTCCCAATCACTTCCTCCCTGTTCTTCCCCCACTCTGGCATTCCAATCCCCAACCAAGACAAGTTCCTCTCCCCTCCCTAGCATATCTTCGATCAATTTGCTTAGTTCAACTTTAAATTTCGAAAATCCAACATTGTTGTACAAAGTTACAATACTTACATTATTTCCGTTTAGTTTCCAGCCGCCTTTGACGATCATCCCATACTCCCACTCTTCAACACACATTCCTTCACTCAATTCTTTCTTTACACCAATCAAGTGCCCCCCTTTAGCTCTACCCTTCTTATTGTCTCTAGTTGCCGGTTTAGCACTCCAAATAAAATCTTCATCCAGTTTAATTTTGAAGTCAGGGATACTTCCTTGCTCCAGCCAGGTTTCTTGAAATATGACCACATCATATTCTCTCCAGAATTCTACCGAGTCCAACACATTCCTTCCTCCCGAAATGTTCCATGACAAACATTTAATTACTTTGCACCCAGCCTCCTCGAAATCTACTGATTTCCTTCACTCCTTCTTTCTCATCCCAGAAGAAATCCCGATTTCCAATCCTCCACTTCATGTAGCTCCAGCTTGCATCTGCACCTTTTCTTTGGTATCTTTTAACTTTCCCAATTATCCATTTCTGGACCTCGATTTCCCTTGCAGTTAAATCGTCGTCTACAGTGATGCTTGTACCTTTTAGCCGCTTCTTGACCCTCATTAGTTTCACTTTTTCCTCCCATGAGGACAGCCTCAATAGGACACCCCCTCCTATTATTCTCACTTCTTTTATGTGAATTTTTATTCCCGTCAAATTCCAGAGTACCGTTTGCATTTCGTTTGCCATGGTACGCCCGCCTGTGGTTCTAAAACCCCCCACTTTAATCCAGTTTTTCCTTTTTCTTCTCTCTTCTAATTCCCACACTAATTCTCTGGCTGAAAGCCTTTCTGGACTCGTTAAATTCTCGTTATCACTGCTGTTGTTCAATTCCTCTTCGTTAACAAACTCTAAATAAGACTGGTTGCCATTTTCTCTTACCGGCTCACCCCCCACCTCTCCATTGTTTCTGTCCAAATTTAGCTATGTCCCCTGTTGCTTATCTGGCTGCCCCTCTTCGCACTCAAGATTATTATCCGTGCTGTTTATTTTCTTTAAATCATCAATTTTATTTTCGAGCCTCACGATTCTTTCTCTCAGCTTAGTATTTTCATCCTGCCATTGGACTTCCCTTTCTTTTAACCTAGATGGAGCTGTCATTGTTGCTGCCTCCCTTATGGTCCTTTCCTCATCTTCGTCTCGATCTTGTTTTCCTTTTTTCCCGTATTCCAGGATGTCACTTAATTTCCTTTTCAAAAAGTCACCTAGTCCACACTTTAAAAAATTATCTAGTTCCCCTTTAGCTTTTTTTTCCCACCAAGAGTCTAATATTCGAAATAAATTTTCCTCCAAGACATTCTCATTTCTCGGTTTTTCTGGAGTTTCTTCTTCTCCATCACACAGGATTTCTTTACTGAGAGAGACTGTCTTGTCGCCGGATTCTTCACAAAGTTCATTCCCATAATTTTTATCCTTAGATGTTATATTTGGAGAACGTGATGTCTTAATTTTTTCCCTCTCGTTATTGGCGTCTTGTCTTTCTTTCTTTCGCGAGGTTAGAAACTTATCCAAACTTCCGGTGGTTTTGCTAGTTCGCTGTCTTTCAAGTTCCTGTTTGCTAGGTCTCCCTCGTCCTCTCTTTTTTGCTGGTGTTTCGCCGATGCAGGGTTCTTGTTGACTGGTCAGACTGCCATTTTCTCCGCTAGAGGCGTTGTTTATATGTCCCTCGTCATCAACTGGTTCCGGTGTCTGAACTGCGTGAACCAAAACACCAACTGTTTCTTCCCTCTCACCGTACATAACCTCACCATTCTTCATGACTTTTCCCGATCACTTTGTACCTCACTGCGATTACCAAAAATCTGGATAACACTCTCCCGTAGAGTTTATACGTAATTCTTTCTAACAAAATGCAAATTCGACGTATCCGCAACTTTATGCTTCTAAAAACGCGATAATTTTCACGCGATAGCACGCGGTGCGCCTGACCCGCCCGAGCACCAAACCGGAAGCCCCTAGAAAAATTATATCAAACTGGTTAAAAAATTTCAATGGATTTTCAAAATTGTAAAAAAAGAATTTGAAACGTTTCAAGCTGACTGGAATTTTGCCTAAAATTTTCTAATATCCCGTAAAAGAAAAATCTTTTTGAATTTTCTCAAGAATCTTAGGAAAATTATACTTATATGTAAACTTTTAAATTGATTTTTTATTTTAATTTTATTATTTATTTTTATTTAATTAAATTTATTCAATTCATTCATTGATTATTTTAAAAATAGATTAATAAATAAACGTAAAAAAATAATATTTATTTGATATTTTTATTTTGTAACACAATTTTTTCCCCTCAAATTATAATTTGTCATATCTGAAATTTTGAAAAATCTTTTAGAATTTGCTCAAAAATCTTACGAAAATTATATTTATAAATATTGAACTATTTGGTAGAAAATTTGTGTATTTTGTTGAAAATTCTTCATTTGTTCGATGATTCAACTATTGAAAATCAAAAATTAAAATTCACCTTAAAAAAAAATTTTAAATTCAAGTTTTTAATTGAATTCAACTGGATGAAAATTCGTTTTTTTATGTTAAAAATCAGATTTTGAAACTGAAAAATGATTTAATGTTACGAAAACTCATCTTTTTAGTAAAGAATTACTTTTTTGATAAAAAAATTAATCTGTTTTGTTTGAGGGTTCAACTATTTTGTCAAAAATTCTCCTTTCTTGCTTGAATTCAACTATTTTTGATTTAAAATTAAAATCTTTGTTTTTTTTAATAATAACTATTGCATGTTTCGTCAATAATTTTTTTTTAAATCATCTTCTTGATTTAAGGTTGAAATATTGTGAAAAATTCATTTTTTTAATTAAAGATTCAACATTTTAATTGCAAATTCCCCTGTTTGGACGAAAATAAACTTTTTTGTTAAACATTCTTATTTTCGTGTTGAGAAATCATTTGTTGTGTAGAAAATTGTTTTTTTTTTTGGCTTAAAAATTCAACAATTCATTGGAAAATTAAACTATTTGGTTGAAAATAAACTTTTTTTTTTTGAAAATTCATATTTTTCGTTAAAAATTAAACTACTTTGGTAAAAAATAAAAAGTTCAGTAAGAAATTAAATTATTTATTTGATAATTCAACTACTTTGTTGAAAATTAGTTTTTTCGTTGGAAAAATAATTGTGTATCTGAGAATGTATTTCTTAAAAAGTTTAATTATTTTGATGCAAGCTCAATTATTTTTTGAAAATTTAAATACTTTGGCAAAAAATTAAACTATGTGGGTAAAACTTGAGCTATTTATTTGGAAATTTCACTATTTTGTCAGAAATTTTTTTTTTATAATTTTTTATTTGGAAATGTAGTCATTTTTTTGGTTAAAATTTTTCCCTTTATAGGTTTTAAATTCTATTATTAAATAGAAAATTTATGTTTTTTGTTTAAAATTCATCTTTTGGTAGGAAATTAATCTTCTTGGTTAAAAATTCATTTTTTTTTCATCATTTTTTTTTCTCTTTTTTTCATCATTTTTATCATTCGATTATTGAACTATTTTGTTAAAAAAATTTCTTCTCTAGTTGAATTTGGCTTGTTAAAAACTCGATTTTTGTTGCTTATAATTAGTTTCTTAAGCTAAAAATTTAACGACTTCATTCTTTGATAAAATTGTAACTTTTTTGTTTGAAAATTCAACTATTTCGTTGAAAATTCATATTTCTTGTTAAATATTTTTTTACAAATTTTTGTTGTTGAATTTAACAGTTTGATAATTTTTTTTTGGTTTTTGTTGATAAAATTCAGTTTTTTGACTGAAAATTCAACTATTCCATTTTTTTTGTGAACTCTTTTCTTTTAGTTGAAGATTCAACTATTTGTTGGTTGAAAATTTATGTATTTTGTTGAAAATTTTATTTTTTTGTTAGAAATTTGTTTTTTCTTTAAATAATTGTTTTTCTGAAATTGTAGCCATTCTATTTTAGGATAAAAATTTTTCGTTCTTGAGTTGAAAAAACATTTATCCAGTAGAAAATTCATGTATTTATTTTTACAGGTCGAGGATTGAATTATTTTATTAAAAATTCGCCTTCTTTAGTTGAATTTAACTGGTTGAAAAATTCATTTTTTTTGTTTCAAAATTAGTTTCTTGAAAGAAAAATTTAGCGATTCCATTTTTGGTTGAAAATATATCTTTTTTAGTTAAAAATTCAACTATTCCATTGAAAATTCACCTTCCTTGATTGAAAATTAACTTTCTCGTTAAAAATTCTTTTTTCCCGGCTTAAAGGTCAATTTTCTCAAAAATTTGAATTTTTTTAATGGAATTTAACTGTTTTGTTAAAAATTCATCTACTTGTGTAGAAAATTAATCTTGTTTAATGAAAATTCATCCATTTGGTTAATAATTTAATTATTTTGTACAAAATTCGTCTTTTTTCGTTAAATTCAACTGGTCGATAATTGAAAATCAGTTTTTCAACCAAAAATTTAACTACTGCATTTTTCTTGATGAACTTATCTTTTTTAGTTCAAAAATTAAAAATATGGTTTAAAATTCATGAATTTGTTTTTTGGTAGAAAATGAAGAACTCCCCTGGCGCTCAAGCTATAAAGCCTATTCTGCAATAATCTTTAAAATTTAAAAAAATTTTCGCATCTTTTCAAGTTAAAAATTCAGCTATTTGGTGAGAAATTAAACCATTTTATTAAAAGTTAAACTTTTTACTGAAAATTTAACTTTGACTTTTTGATTGAAAATTAATTTTTTTTATGATAGAAGAATCTTTTTTTGTATTTGAAAATTTATCTATCTTAATGAGCCACCCTAATAATTGAGTTCTTACAAAAAAAATTATTCAATACTATACAAAATTTTTTAAATGTTAATTTAAGCAACAAACTCAAACATTTTCCAATTTTTATTAATTTCATTCAAAATTTTTAATAATTTTAGTATCTACAGCCCTGGATAGATGTTTGTAAGAAAAAGTCGAGGAGAGAAAATAGAGTGTTATAACTTTCGGATTGCCAGCAATAATACTCATAATATGCCACCCTACTAGTAACTTTTCTGCACGTGTCGTGTTTCTTCGTTAGCACCACTTTTATTCCGCCGGCACGAAATGTGCGGATCTCGCGAAAAATGAAATGTGAGAATTGTCCTTCCTTTGTTTTTCTTCATCCCCATGTTTACTCTCGTTAGAAATCATTTTTTTCTACCCCTGCTGTCTGAGTGAATCATCTTAAATAAAAATAAGGAAACACCCTATGTTTTGGAACGCATGACGCAACCTGATGCAACTGACGCGCTGAGAGTGCGGCCCTCATGCTGTTTGTCACGCGTGATTAAGCAGTAGCTCCCTTTCCCTTGCGGCTTCCCTCATCAGGACACTGTGGAGGCCATCAGTTCTAGGAATAATTTAAACCGGGGTTCTTATATCGGGAGTTGAGTGTACTTGAATTTTCAAGCCAAAAAGATAAATTTTTTGAAAGACAGTTGAATTTGCAGCTCGAAAGTTTGACTTTTCGCAAAAAAATAATTTTAAACCAAAAAAGATTACCTAAAGAGAATAGTTGAATTTTCAATAGAAAATTTTAACTTTCAATAAAATAGTTGAATTTTTTACCAAAAAGCTGAATTTTCAACCAACAAAAATTAATTTTCAACCAAGAAAATCAATTTTATACCAAAAGACGAATTTTTCAATAAAACACTTGAATTTTCAACTAAAGAAGAGAGGGTTACAATCAACAATAGAATCGTTAAATTTTCACTTAAAAGAAAGAAAATTTTCAAAAAAAAAAAAAAAAAAAAATTATGAACCAGTTGTATTCCACGAAAAACGACAATTTAAAAAAAAATTTTGAATCCACAAAGAGTTGAATCTTTAGCAAAAAATGTTAACTTTCTGCCCACATGGACAAATTTTCAACAAAAAAGTGGTTTTGAAGCAAAAAAAAAAAAATAAAGAAAAAAGTTAATTTTCAATCGAGAAACATGAATTTTCAACTTGAAAAGATAAATTTCTAATCAAAAATCGAATTCTCAAATTTTAAGAACTAATTTGAAATGAGAAAAAAATTTCAAGCAGCATAATTTAATTAAAAAAGAAAACTTGTTAACAAAATTGATGGATTCTAAACCTGAAAATATGGATTTTCAACCAAGGAGATTAATTTTCCACCATAATATGAATTTTGAAAAAAATACAAGAATTTTGGACTCATAATGAAAAAAAATTTCAACCAGAAATGGAATAGCTACATTTTCAAATAAAAAATTAATTTTTAGCTAAAAAGAAATGAATTTCCAAAGAATAGTTGAATTTTCAAATAAATAGTTTAATTTTCAAGCAAATGGTTTTGTCTTCTACCAAAGTTGTTGAATTAAAAAAAACAGTTGAATTTTTTATCAAAAAAGATGATTTAACAAAATAGTTGAATTTTCAACAAAATAATCAAACTTTATACAAAATATTTCAATTTTTGGCCAAATAGGTAAATTTTATAATTAAAAAAGATATTCTTACAACCAAAAATAAAATAGTTGGGTTTTTAGTTATAAAAACTAATTTACAATAACAAAAAAAATAATTACCAAATACTTGAATCTTCAACCAGAAAAGATAATTTTTTAACCAAAAATGGAATAATTTACATTTTCAGTAAAGAAATTCCATTCTCAACGGAAAAAAAATTTTTTTAGCAAAATAGTGAAAATTTCAACCAATATGAATTTTCAACTAAAATGAATAATCCTGAACAAAATAAATGAATTTGTAAGAAAAGAGTTCAATATTTAACCAGAGGTTTGAATTTTTAACCAAAGAGTTTATTTTCTTACCAAAGCGATTAATTTTCTACAAAAAAAGATGAATTATTAACAAAAGACATAAATTCTCATCCAGGTACTTGAATTTTCAAATAAGAAATATCAATTTTCAAACAAACAGGGAATTGTTGAATTTTTCAGAAAAAAAATTAATTTTCAACCAAAACTGAAAAGAATTTTCAACAAAATAGTTAAATTAAAACAAAGAGATGAATCTTAAATAACAATTTATTTAAACTAAGCAGTTCAATTTTCAACAAGTGGATGAATTCTTGACCAAAAAAGATGAATTTTCGAAAAATAGTTTTATTTTCAATACAATAATGAACTCAACCAAATAATCGAATTTGTAATTAAACTAGATAAATTCCGAATCAAATATATGGTAGACTCCAGCAACAAAATGAACTTTTAACGAAAAATAGTTGGATTTTCAATTTCAATTCTAATAATTCCGAATCACTTGTTTATAATATCAATTTCAACAATTTAAATTTTTTATAAAATATTCGAAAGTAATGGGGAAGTAGTGAGAAGGAGGGAAAGTAGTGGAAGTGCGGGAAAGTG
>CAKNXH010084909.1:0-10061 GCA_932178445.1 Andricus quercusramuli
AATTTTCTAGCATTACTCTAAGATAGTTATAAACAATAATAATTTGTTTAAACAATTATTTTTGTTGAATTGGATTAATTATTACCTCGCTCGGATTGAAAAGTTGACAAAAAGGAAAAAATTTCAAAAAAAGGCGCAACTATTTAGCATTACTATAGAAAATAGTTATAAATAATAATACTTTGTTTAAATAATTATTTTTGTTGAATCTTATTAATTCTTATCACAATTTAAGTGAAAAGAAGACAAAAATTTAGAAAAAAACGCAACTTTCTAGTATTATTCTGAAAGAATATTGTTATAAATATTAATAAATTATTTAAATAATTATTTATGTTAGATATTATTGATTATTGTGTCAATCTAACTGAAAAGTTGAAAAATTCGGAAAAAACCGCGACATTCTGAATGTATTCTAGGAGAAAATTGCTAAAAACAGTAATAAATTGTTTAAACAATTTGAGTAAATATCTGATCATCCACACAAAGTAGTATTTCATATACTATAATTAATCTGTATTCGAAAAGCCGCCAAAATCGTAATTAACGCCAAAAACTCGCAAAACCGAACTTTTCACTTATGGGGGTTTTTTTGGGACCCTATAGAACTGACTGAATAAAATTTAGAAAAAACTTTTTTTTTATGGGAAATATGTGTTAAACTTCATGGGGCATGTAATTTTGGTTAAAAAACTATGAATTTTTATTTTAAAACCGCGGTGAAACAGAGGTCTATATACGGGTCACCGTCGCTGCTGAAGTATCATTAAGGTCCTTTAACAAGAGTACATGTACCGCCAGACGACCGCAATTCGCTGTTGGACTACCTAATAAATAAACTAAATAATAATTATTATTATTATTAATAAATATTATTTTTGGACTGCCCACTTTAGGGTGGTTCAACAATTATTATTAATAATAAAAATTATTTTGGGACTGTCCACATAAGGGTAGTCCAACAGTGAAGTGAAATTGTCTGGCGGTAAATGTACTCTTGCTAAAGGACTCAAATGATACTTCAGCATCTGAATGAAAATATTAAAATTTTTAAAAATCAATCAAGAATGGGTGTTTTAATTAAATGTTGGTTGAAAATTTGAAACGGAATATTCGCAAATTCTGTTCATCAGAATCATTAGTATAGTACTAGACTATTACGTGCGCGCGCAAGCGCGCGCTCACTTTTTGAATTATTTCCTTTACTCAATTTTTGAATCACTATTTATTTGTTGAAATTTCTTGACCCATCGAATTCTTGCTGAAATTATATTCTCAAAGAATATATTTAGTGAATCCATGTAACATAGACTTTACTATTACTATTTATAATAGTAAATGTCGAGATATAATTCTGAAGATTTCAAGTGCATGTTATGTAATTCAATATTTTGAAGAAAAAAAAAACATAATTTTTGTACAATGAAATTTGCGGTTACTATATCAGGGCTATATTTTTAAATGTGAGCATCAATATACCTACAATTTAAAAAAAATCCTATTCTGATCCGATTCTCTGTTCTCAATCTGAAAATCATTGAACATGTATTTGCACTAGAATATTGGAATACATTTTTATAGAAAAAGAAGAGCGTGTTAGGATATATATTTATAAATAATTAAAACATATGCACATGTCATTTTGAAAATTGAATTCAAATCCTAATTTCACGTCCATTTTTGGAAATCTGTGAATCAGAAACATCGCTAAATCATTGAATAATTATCATATAATAACGTTTAAATAAATCAGAAAAACAGAAAATTTCAGTCATCAATAACCTTTAAACTTATTCCAGAAAAAATGAAAAGATGTATACACATGATTCGGAAAATTGAATTCAGATACTCATTTGACATCATAAATATTATAAGAAATTACATCAATGTAATAGAGATAGGTTTGAAGAAATAAACATTTATATTATACTAATTATATCCAATATTTAATCACATCATCTTGAAGTAAATAATTGATTTATGTTACTTGATATAGAAAAATTGAAATTAAATATTTATGTTATTTAATTTTGTACGAAAATTAATTAGCCAATAATGAATTCATCATTTCATAACAATGAAAGCATTGAAGAATTATTTTTATTGACTTATTGAAATAATTTTTACTTTACACATAATTTTGGAATGAAAATTCAAATACTCATTTCACAACATCGCGAAATCAAAAAAATATATATAATTGTAATAGAGGTATTTTAGAAATTAACAAACTTTTATTATACAGATTATAATCAATAGACAATAATATAACCTTGAATCAAATAATCAGTTTACGTTACCTAATCAAAAGCAATTAAAATGCAATCGTCATGTAATTTAAAATTATTAAAAAAATAATATGCTGATAATTAATTAATCTGTTCATAACATAAAAAACATTCAACTATAATTTTCATTCAAACATTGGGATAATTTTCATTCTACCTCTTAAAAAAATCACTATCATTCCTTAAAATTTAATATGTCATCAGTAACCTTTCATACTAATTTAAAAAAAAAATAAAAACATATTCACATATAATTTTGAAAATTGAATGCAGACACTCGATCGTCTTACAACATCAGAATCATTTAAAAAATAATTTAAATATTGGTGTATCAAATTTAAATAAACTTTTATTATGCAAATTATATCCAGTGTTCAATTACATGGCCTGAAAGTAATTAATCAATTTATGTATCTGAATTTAAAACCATAAAAATTCAATATTTATGTAATTAAATATTGTGAAAAAAAATAAATCAGCTAATAATTAATTAATCAGTTTGGAACATGGAAATAGCATCAAATGATTATTTTCAATAAAACATTAAAATAATTGTTACTTCATATTGTTATGAAAATTTGAATTAATTTGATAATTATTGTTGTTCAAATGAATATATCCGTGATGTGTATTTCAATGCTTAAAGATTTCCCTAAATTCTTAGGCAAAGGGAATATTTATAATAATTTAATTATTAAATTTAAAGTACCTTTCAGAATAATTTCATAGGAAAAATGAAAGCATACGTACATATAATTTTGAAAATTGAATTCAGATACTCATTTCGCAACATCAGAAACAATTGGAAATTTATGTAACTGAAATAGGGCTATTTTAAATATAAATAAACTTTTATTATTCAAATTATAGCCAATATTTAATCACATAATCTCAAAGTAAATAATCAATTTATGTTAATTAACTAATATTAAATTTCAATCTTTATGTAATTTGATATTGTGAACAAAAATTATTTTTATTGAAACTTTCTAATAATTTTTACTTTATACATATTTTGCTTTAAATTTTCACTTTTCTTCTATTAAATTTAATTTATCAATTATCTTTTAACTAATTCTAGAAAATTCAATTTTCAACAGAAACAGTTAATATTTAATTAATGAGTTCAGAACGTAGGAAGCATTTAATAATTAATTTGATTGAAATATTAGAATAACTTGTATTTATTATTTATCTGAAAAGTGCAATTATTAATAACCTTTCAAAGTAATACCAGTAGAAATTGAAATATATGCACATATAATTTTGAAAATTGAATTAATCTTTATACAATTCACTTTTTTGAAAAAAATGAATCAGTAAATAGTTAATAATAGATAATTCATCAGTTCATAACATAAAAATCAATCAACGATATTATTTGCATTGAAATATCAAAATAATGTGCATATTAAATTTTCCTAAAAATTTTAATTATTTATAATCTTTTTAACGAATTCCATAAAAACTTAAAACACATTTACGTATAATGTTGAAGATTGAATTTAAATCATCATCTCACAACATCGTAAACAGTTGGAAAATTATGAAATTGGAATAGAATTATTTTAAATATAAATAAACTTTTATTATAAAAATCATATCCATTATTCGACTACATAACGATTCCTTCTATACCACAACGTTACACAAGATGGAGGTTACCTTTTTTAATATGAAGGATTTGAACTTTTATTTCTGAAAACTTAATTTATTTATGAATTTATATTTTTTAAACATGAAATATATCATTTTGCAAATTGAATTCAGATAATCATTTGAGCATATAATCCATACTTTTTATTGAAATATTCAAATAACTTTTACTTTATGTTTTTTTTTCAAATTTGAACTCTCATTTCTGACAACTTCAATTATCAATAACTTTCTAAACACATTTCAGAAAATGTAAGTTTTAATAGAATCAGTTAATAATTAATTAATCAGTTCACAATATAAAAATATTTTGTCATTCATCTAATCTAATCGAGTAGAATATAGTATAGATCGGCCAAAATATAACGCGCATATCATATGACAAAGATTTTACGGCATGTATTGAGAAAGTCAGTCATAACAACCAAATATGTAATATCTTCAATAACAACTTACACTGAAAGTAATAGTGAAAATAAATAAATCGAAATAATTATCGGTGATCGATAAAATCAGAAATCTACTCTTCTAATTATGTTAGTTTTGATTTTTAAATATAGAGGTCACCCTATGACTTACTATAGCTAACAGAAAATCTTCCTCCATGAAATTACGCGTTTTCATCTATAGGTTAGTATAGTAAATAGTGAATAATCCCAAAAAATTTTTATTGATATTAAAAATAAATATTATTTTTGGACTGTCCACATTATAGTGGTTCAACGGTAAAGTGTAGTCTGGCGGTAAATGTACTCTTGCTAAAGGACTCAAATAATACTTTAGCATCTGATTTGAAATATTAAAATTAAAAAAATTAAAAAATTAAAATTGATCAAGAAAGGGTATTTTAATTAAATTCTGGTTGAAAAATTGAAACAAAATATTCGCAAATTCTGTGCATTATAATCAATATTATAAAAGTGTATAGTAAATAGTGAATAATTCCAAATTAATATTCACTGATAATAAAAAAAATATTTTTCGACTGTCTACATTAGGGGGGTCCACCCGTGAAGTGTAGTCTGGCGGTAAATGTACTCTTGCTAAAGGACTCAAATGATACTTCAGCATCTGATTTGAAATATTAAAATTAAAAAATTAAAATTGATCAAGAAAGGGTAATTTAATTAAATGTTGGTTGAAAATTGAAACGGAATATTCGCAAATTCTCAAAGCCTAATGAACAGGCTGCGACATCTGTTCATTAAAATCATTAGTATGCAGTACTAATTCACTTACATGCACGTATTTATATGGGATAACGACCTCTAGTTTCCGTAGCTCGCGTCCAACTACATAATCGGTTTATCGTCTTATCCGCTTATATTATTTATAATTAGGATGGCACGTTCCCTCCTATAAACATTCAGCAGGTTAACTCTCAGTCTCAATTTTTTATTTCAATATTAAGATTGAATTATATTGTTTATTTAATATCAATATTTCTAAATGCATCTATTTGGACTTTTAAGCTTGGAAATTGTTTATTTCAATAACAAATTCGTTCCGCAATACTGCTCGGACCCAGTTCTTTGATCAATCTCTCCAGCAATCACCCCAGGTGAAGAGCTTCACAAAGTCACCATGTAAAGATCTCCACTCTGGACATAATTATATTATACAAAGAGAATATTGATTTTCTACCAACAAAAAATGAATTTTCAATCAAACAGTTCAGTTTTCAACCAAATAGTTGATTTTTCAACTAAAAAATAATAATTTTCAAACTAATATTGGGATTGTTAAATTTTAAATTGAAAAATTTAATTTGAGAAAAAATAATTATCAAGTTAGTAGTTTATTTTTCATCATCTATAATAGTTCGACTTTCAACCAAATAGTTCAATTTTCAGCTAAAAAAAAAAATTCAACCAAAAATGGGACAGTTAAATTTTCGGTTAAAAAAATTTATTTTCAAAAAAGAAAAGATAAATTTTGAATTAAAAAAATTAATTTAAAAAAAATTAATTATTAAGAAAGATGTTCATCTTTCGTCATTCTAAAATAGTTCAATTTTCAACCAAAGTGTTGAATTTTCAACTAAAAAAGATAACTTTTCAACCAAAAATGGGACAGTAAAATTTTCAATAAAAATTATTTATTTTCATAAAAAAAAATTTTCAAACAAATAATTCAATTTTCTATTACACAGATTAATTTTTAGCTAACACGATGAATCTTCAACCAAAAATTGGATTTTAAAACAATAAAATAAATTTTTAGACATTCATTTCAAATTTTAACCTACTGGTTGAAATTTCATCCGAAAAAATTAATTTTTAAAAGGAAAAATTTATTTTATCCAAAAAAGAACAAAATTTTCCATAAAAGAATTCAATTTTCAACTAAATTGTGGAATTTTTACTAAAAAGGATAAATTTTCAACATGAAATGAGATAGTTTAATTTTAAATTGAAAAATGTAATTTACAAAAATGGGACTGTAAAATTTTCGATTGAAAAAATTTATTTTCATGAAAAAAAGGAATTTTCAACAAAATAATTAAATTTTCAATCATACAGATGGATTTTAAATCAACACGATAAATTTAAAAAAAATTAATTTGTGACAAAAAAAATTGAATTTTCAACCAAAAAAGATTTTTCAGTCAAAAAAGCAAAAAAAAATTAAATTAATTTGTTAAATTTTCTAGATAAAAAATAAATATTCCATAAAAGAGTTGAATTTTCAATTCGAAAATATAAATTTAAAAAAAAAGTTTATTTTCAACCAACATGATAAATCTTTAAAAAAAAATGAATTTGTAAAAAAAAAATTGAATTTTCTGCCAAAAAGGAGGACATTTTTACAAAATTCCTGAATTTTCGAAAAAATAATAACATTTTCAAGCAAATAATAAAATTTTTAACTAAAAATAAAAAAGTTCAATTTGCAACCAATAATAATTACATTTTAAGGAAGTTCTTAAATTTTAAATAAAATAATAAAATTTTTCAACCAAATAATGTACAAAAAAAAATAATATAATTTTTTATTAAATAGTTGAATTTTCTATCAAAAAAGATAAATCTTCAACAAAATCTATGCATTTTCAAATAAAAAATATCGTTTTTCAACAAAGAATTTACTACCCAAATTTTTGGTTTGGAAAATCAATTAGAAATTAAAAAACAAATAATAAAATTTGTATCTCAAAATTTTTTTTAAAAATATATGTATTTCCAAGAAAAAGTTGAGTTTTTACACTAAAAAAGATCAATTTTCAACAAAAAACGGGACGGGTCAATTTTTTGTTAAAAACTTAATTTTCAAAATAGTAGTTAAGATTTTACCGTAGAAGATGAATTTTCAACGAATGTGATGAATCTTTAATCAAAAAAATTAACTTTCAACAAGAAAGTTGAATTTTCAATCAAAAAATAAATAATTTTTTACGAAACAACGAATTTTCCATAAAAAAGTTGAATTAAAAAAATAACTAATTTGTAAGAAAAAAATTAAACTTTCAAACAAAAAAGATTTTTCAGTCACGAAGGAAAAAAAATTCAATTAATTTGTTGAATTTTCAAATAAAAAAGATGAGTTTTCTACAAAATAGTTTCATTTTCAAAAAAAAAAAAAATGAATTTACGAACAAAAAAGATTATTTTTAAATTAAAAATATCCATTTTTGAACAAAAAATTTCATTTTCAACCAAATAGTTGAATTTTCTACAAAAAAATAAATTTTCAAAAAATACATGAATTTTCAATAAAAAGTTGAATTTTCAAGATAAATTTTCAACAAAAAATGGAATAGTTATAAATAGTTATAAAAAAAAGTTTAATTTTCAACTAAAAGAGATAAATTTTTAAGCAAAAAAATGAATTTGTAAAAAAAATTGATGTTCCAAACAGAAAAATTAATTTGTAACAAAAAAATTAAATTTTTAATAACAACATTTTTAGTCAAGAATGAAAAAAAATGTTAACCAATTTATTCAAATTACAACCCAAAAAGACGAATTTTCAAGACAGCAATAATTGGATTTTCTACCAAAAAGGATAAAATTCAAACGAAATTCATAAATTTCCAACCAAATAATGAAATTTCTAACAAAAAAAAAATTTTTTTTTAAATAAAAAATTTCCGGTCAGGTGCTTTCCCATTAAGCTACTAGAGAGATCGAGAGAATAAACCTTTTTTAGAAATACACGCATTATTATGCTAGACGGTACAAATCAAATTTTTTAAGAAATCTGTATTATCATTAGAGAATAACAGAAATGATTCACGTCTTTTCAGACTAGATGGAACTATAAATTAAAAATTATTTAATTAATTTTTTCTGAAAAATGATCTTCTTTTATTCGGAAAAAAATTAATTGAAATAATTTTTAACTCATAGCTACATCTAGTCTGAAAAGACGTTAAAAACTTCGGTTATTCGCTAATGATAATACAGATTCCTTTAAAATTTGATTTGTAACATCTAGCATAATAATGCGTGTATTTCTGAAAAAAGTTTCTTTTTTCGATCTCTCTAGTAGCTTAATGGGAAAACTGACCGGAAATCAGTAGTTCTGTGGTTCGATTCCCAGTGGAGCGAAAGGAGACCTTTTTTCAGAAAAAAATTATTTAGAATAATTTTTCTTTCATAACTCCATCTAGTCTGAAAAGACGTTAAAATTTCTGTTATTCTCTAATGATAATACAGATGCCTTGAAAATTTTGAATTCTACCATCTAGCATAATAATGCCTGTATTTCTGAAAAAAGTTTCTTCTCTCGATCTCTCTAGTAGCTTAATGAGGAAGCATCTGACCGGAAATCAGTAGTTCTGTGGTTCAATTCCCAGCGAAGCGAAAGGAGATATTTTTTCAGAAAACAAAAAATATTCAGAATAATTTTTTTTCATTATTCCATATAGTCTGAAAAGACGTTAAATCTTTTCTATTATTCTCTAATGATAATACAGATTCCTGGAAAATTTTGGTTTGTACCATCTAGCAAAATAATTTGTGTATTTTCTGAAAAAAGTTTCTTCTCTCGATCTCTCTAGTAGCTTAATGGGAAAACTGACCGGAAATAAGTAGTTCTGAGGTTCGATTCCCAACAAAGCGAAAGGAGAAGAACTTTTTTCAGAAAAAATTTATTTAAAATAAATTTTCTTTCATAGCTCTATCTAGTCTGAAAAGACGTTAAATATTTTCTGTTATTCTCTGATGATAATACAGATTCCTTGAAGTTTAAATTGAAAAATATTAATTTTGAACCAAAAATAAGACGTCTTTGCTGTAAAGTCTGAAAAGACGTTTTCAATTGAAATGACGTTCTCTCATTTATTAAAGATATATTCAATAAAATGCATTTCCTCTCTTTTCTTTATTTACCTTTCTGATCATATCTTCCCATCTCTTTCTCATAATGTTCTCCTCGGTTGCGCGCATAATATGATACGTAAGTCATAAAATATTTATGACTGCGGAAGACTGACGTGTATGAGTATATTCTCTAGCAGCAAAACATTCAATCGAGCAGTTATGCTATTTTAAGTGAATTAAAAACCATTCCTGCTTTTTCATTTCCTCCTTTCCATTTTTTTAATTCTCTGAATTCTCTAAAATGAATTTTTACCAAAAACAATGCAGTTTTAAATAAATAAATAAATTTTCAACCAAAGAGTTTAATTTGCAACTGAAAGAAAGAAATTTTCATTTGTCAAGGAATCTGTATTATCATCAGAGAATAACAGAAATTTTTCACGTCTTTTCAGACTAGATGGATATATTAATTGAAAATTATTTTAATTAATTTTTTTTTCTTAAAGATCTCTTGGAAAGACGTTAACAAATTTCTGATCCAGCAGAGAGAAAGAAGATCTTTTTTCAGAAGAAAATTATTTAAAATAATTTTCCTTTCATGGCTCCATCTAGTCTGAAAAGACGTTAAATGTCTTCTGCTATTTTCTAATGATAATACAGATTCCTTGAAAAATTTAACTAGTACCATCTAGCAAAAAAATGAGTCTATTTTCTGAAAAAAGTTTCTTCTCTCGATCTCTCTAGTAGCTTAATGGGAAAGCACCCGACTGGCAATCGAAAGTTCTGAGGTTCGATTCCCAGCTGAGCGAAATAGTTGAATTTTCAACTAAAAAAGATAAATTTTCAACTAAAA
>CAKNXH010084910.1:0-10247 GCA_932178445.1 Andricus quercusramuli
AATTTTCTAGCATTACTCTAAGATAGTTATAAACAATAATAATTTGTGTAAACAATTATTTTTGTTGAATTGGATTAATTATTACCTCGCTCGGATTGAAAAGTTGACAAAAAGGAAAAAATTTCAAAAAAAGGCGCAACTATTTAGCATTACTATAGAAAATAGTTATAAATAATAATACTTTGTTTAAATAATTTTTTTTGTTAAATCTTATTAATTCTTATCACAATTTAATTGAAAAGAAGACAAAAATTTAGAAAAAACCGCAACTTTCTAGTATTATTTTGAAAGAATATTGTTATAAATATTAATGAAATATTTAAATAATTATTTATGTTAGATATTATTGATTATTGTGTCAATCTAACTGAAAAGTTGAAAAACTCGGAAAAAACCGCGACATTCTGAATGTATTCTAAAAGAAAATTGCTAAAAACAAGAATAAATTGTTTAAACAATTTGAGTAAATATCTGATCATCCACACAAAGTAGTATTTCATATACTATAATTAATCTGTATTCGAAAAGCCGCCAAAATCGTAATTAACGCCAAAAACTCGCAAAACCGAACTTTTCACTTATGGGGGTTTTTTTGGGACCCTATAGAACTGACTGAATAAAATTTAGAAAAAACTTTTTTTTTATGGGAAATATGTGTTAAACTTCATGGGGCATGTAATTTTGGTTAAAAAACTATGAATTTTTATTTTAAAACCGCGGTGAAACAGAGGTCTATATACGGGTCACCGTCGCTGCTGAAGTATCATTAAGGTCCTTTAACAAGAGTACATGTACCGCCAGACGACCGCAATTCGCTGTTGGACTACCTAATAAATAAACTAAATAATAATTATTATTATTATTAATAAATATTATTTTTGGACTGCCCACTTTAGGGTGGTTCAACAATTATTATTAATAATAAAAATTATTTTGGGACTGTCCACATAAGGGTAGTCCAACAGTGAAGTGAAATTGTCTGGCGGTAAATGTACTCTTGCTAAAGGACTCAAATGATACTTCAGCATCTGAATGAAAATATTAAAATTTTTAAAAATCAATCAAGAATGGGTGTTTTAATTAAATGTTGGTTGAAAATTTGAAACGGAATATTCGCAAATTCTGTTCATCAGAATCATTAGTATAGTACTAGACTATTACGTGCGCGCGCAAGCGCGCGCTCACTTTTTGAATTATTTCCTTTACTCAATTTTTGAATCACTATTTATTTGTTGAAATTTCTTGACCCATCGAATTCTTGCTGAAATTATATTCTCAAAGAATATATTTAGTGAATCCATGTAACATAGACTTTACTATTACTATTTATAATAGTAAATGTCGAGATATAATTCTGAAGATTTCAAGTGCATGTTATGTAATTCAATATTTTGAAGAAAAAAAAAACATAATTTTTGTACAATGAAATTTGCGGTTACTATATCAGGGCTATATTTTTAAATGTGAGCATCAATATACCTACAATTTAAAAAAAATCCTATTCTGATCCGATTCTCTGTTCTCAATCTGAAAATCATTGAACATGTATTTGCACCAGAATATTGGAATACATTTTTATAGAAAAAGAAGAGCGTGTTAGGATATATATTTATAAATAATTAAAACATATGCACATGTCATTTTGAAAATTGAATTCAAATCCTAATTTCACGTCCATTTTTGGAAATCTGTGAATCAGAAACATCGCTAAATCATTGAATAATTATCATATAATAACGTTTAAATAAATCAGAAAAACAGAAAATTTCAGTCATCAATAACTTTTAAACTTATTCCAGAAAAAATGAAAAGATGTATACACATGATTCGGAAAATTGAATTCAGATACTCATTTGACATCATAAATATTATAAGAAATTACATCAATGTAATAGAGATAGGTTTGAAGAAATAAACATTTATATTATACTAATTATATCCAATATTTAATCACATCATCTTGAAGTAAATAATTGATTTATGTTACTTGATATAGAAAAATTGAAATTAAATATTTATGTTATTTAATTTTGTACGAAAATTAATTAGCCAATAATGAATTCATCATTTCATAACAATGAAAGCATTGAAGAATTATTTTTATTGACTTATTGAAATAATTTTTACTTTACACATAATTTTGGAATGAAAATTCAAATACTCATTTCACAACATCGCGAAATCAAAAAAATATATATAATTGTAATAGAGGTATTTTAGAAATTAACAAACTTTTATTATACAGATTATAATCAATAGACAATAATATAACCTTGAATCAAATAATCAGTTTACGTTACCTAATCAAAAGCAATTAAAATGCAATCGTCATGTAATTTAAAATTATTAAAAAAATAATATGCTGATAATTAATTAATCTGTTCATAACATAAAAAACATTCAACTATAATTTTCATTCAAACATTGGGATAATTTTCATTCTACCTCTTAAAAAAATCACTATCATTCCTTAAAATTTAATATGTCATCAGTAACCTTTCATACTAATTTAAAAAAAAAATAAAAACATATTCACATATAATTTTGAAAATTGAATGCAGACACTCGATCGTCTTACAACATCAGAATCATTTAAAAAATAATTTAAATATTGGTGTATCAAATTTAAATAAACTTTTATTATGCAAATTATATCCAGTGTTCAATTACATGGCCTGAAAGTAATTAATCAATTTATGTATCTGAATTTAAAACCATAAAAATTCAATATTTATGTAATTAAATATTGTGAAAAAAAATAAATCAGCTAATAATTAATTAATCAGTTTGGAACATGGAAATAGCATCAAATGATTATTTTCAATAAAACATTAAAATAATTGTTACTTCATATTGTTATGAAAATTTGAATTAATTTGATAATTATTGTTGTTCAAATGAATATATCCGTGATGTGTATTTCAATGCTTAAAGATTTCCCTAAATTCTTAGGCAAAGGGAATATTTATAATAATTTAATTATTAAATTTAAAGTACCTTTCAGAATAATTTCATAGGAAAAATGAAAGCATACGTACATATAATTTTGAAAATTGAATTCAGATACTCATTTCGCAACATCAGAAACAATTGGAAATTTATGCAACTGAAATAGGGCTATTTTAAATATAAATAAACTTTTATTATTCAAATTATAGCCAATATTTAATCACATAATCTCAAAGTAAATAATCAATTTATGTTAATTAACTAATATTAAATTTCAATCTTTATGTAATTTGATATTGTGAACAAAAATTATTTTTATTGAAACTTTCTAATAATTTTTACTTTATACATATTTTGCTTTAAATTTTCACTTTTCTTCTATTAAATTTAATTTATCAATTATCTTTTAACTAATTCTAGAAAATTCAATTTTCAACAGAAACAGTTAATATTTAATTAATGAGTTCAGAACGTAGGAAGCATTTAATAATTAATTTGATTGAAATATTAGAATAACTTGTATTTATTATTTATCTGAAAAGTGCAATTATTAATAACCTTTCAAAGTAATACCAGTAGAAATTGAAATATATGCACATATAATTTTGAAAATTGAATTAATCTTTATACAATTCACTTTTTTGAAAAAAATGAATCAGTAAATAGTTAATAATAGATAATTCATCAGTTCATAACATAAAAATCAATCAACGATATTATTTGCATTGAAATATCAAAATAATGTGCATATTAAATTTTCCTAAAAATTTTAATTATTTATAATCTTTTTAACGAATTCCATAAAAACTTAAAACACATTTACGTATAATGTTGAAGATTGAATTTAAATCATCATCTCACAACATCGTAAACAGTTGGAAAATTATGAAATTGGAATAGAATTATTTTAAATATAAATAAACTTTTATTATAAAAATCATATCCATTATTCGACTACATAACGATTCCTTCTATACCACAACGTTACACAAGATGGAGGTTACCTTTTTTAATATGAAGGATTTGAACTTTTATTTCTGAAAACTTAATTTATTTATGAATTTATATTTTTTAAACATGAAATATATCATTTTGAAAATTGAATTCAGATAATCATTTGAGCATATAATCCATACTTTTTATTGAAATATTCAAATAACTTTTACTTTATGTTTTTTTTTCAAATTTGAACTCTCATTTCTGACAACTTCAATTATCAATAACTTTCTAAACACATTTCAGAAAATGTAAGTTTTAATAGAATCAGTTAATAATTAATTAATCAGTTCACAATATAAAAATATTTTGTCATTCATCTAATCTAATCGAGTAGAATATAGTATAGATCGGCCAAAATATAACGCGCATATCATATGACAAAGATTTTACGGCATGTATTGAGAAAGTCAGTCATAACAACCAAATATGTAATATCTTCAATAACAACTTACACTGAAAGTAATAGTGAAAATAAATAAATCGAAATAATTATCGGTGATCGATAAAATCAGAAATCTACTCTTCTAATTATGTTAGTTTTGATTTTTAAATATAGAGGTCACCCTATGACTTACTATAGCTAACAGAAAATCTTCCTCCATGAAATTACGCGTTTTCATCTATAGGTTAGTATAGTAAATAGTGAATAATCCCAAAAAATTTTTATTGATATTAAAAATAAATATTATTTTTGGACTGTCCACATTATAGTGGTTCAACGGTAAAGTGTAGTCTGGCGGTAAATGTACTCTTGCTAAAGGACTCAAATAATACTTTAGCATCTGATTTGAAATATTAAAATTAAAAAAATTAAAAAATAAAAATTGATCAAGAAAGGGTATTTTAATTAAATTCTGGTTGAAAAATTGAAACAAAATATTCGCAAATTCTGTGCATTATAATCAATATTATAAAAGTGTATAGTAAATAGTGAATAATTCCAAATTAATATTCACTGATAATAAAAAAAATATTTTTCGACTGTCTACATTAGGGGGGTCCACCCGTGAAGTGTAGTCTGGCGGTAAATGTACTCTTGCTAAAGGACTCAAATGATACTTCAGCATCTGATTTGAAATATTAAAATTAAAAAATTAAAATTGATCAAGAAAGGGTAATTTAATTAAATGTTGGTTGAAAATTGAAACGGAATATTCGCAAATTCTCAAAGCCTAATGAACAGGCTGCGACATCTGTTCATTAGAATCATTAGTATGCAGTACTAATTCACTTACATGCACGTATTTATATGGGATAACGACCTCTAGTTTCCGTAGCTCGCGTCCAACTACATAATCGGTTTATCGTCTTATCCGCTTATATTATTTATAATTAGGATGGCACGTTCCCTCCTATAAACATTCAGCAGGTTAACTCTCAGTCTCAATTTTTTATTTCAATATTAAGATTGAATTATATTGTTTATTTAATATCAATATTTCTAAATGCATCTATTTGGACTTTTAAGCTTGGAAATTGTTTATTTCAATAACAAATTCGTTCCGCAATACTGCTCGGACCCAGTTCTCTGATCAATCTCTCCAGCAATCACCCCAGGTGAAGACCTTCACAAAGTCACCATGTAAAGATCTCCACTCTGGACATAATTATATTATACAAAGAGAATATTGATTTTCTACCAACAAAAAATGAATTTTCAATCAAACAGTTCAGTTTTCAACCAAATAGTTGATTTTTCAACTAAAAAATAATAATTTTCAAACTAATATTGGGATTGTTAAATTTTAAATTGAAAAATTTAATTTGAGAAAAAATAATTATCAAGTTAGTAGTTTATTTTTCATCATCTATAATAGTTCGACTTTCAACCAAATAGTTCAATTTTCAGCTAAAAAAAAAAATTCAACCAAAAATGGGACAGTTAAATTTTCGGTTAAAAAAATTTATTTTCAAAAAAGAAAAGATAAATTTTGAATTAAAAAAATTAATTTAAAAAAAATTAATTATTAAGAAAGATGTTCATCTTTCGTCATTCTAAAATAGTTCAATTTTCAACCAAAGTGTTGAATTTTCAACTAAAAAAGATAACTTTTCAACCAAAAATGGGACAGTAAAATTTTCAATAAAAATTATTTATTTTCATAAAAAAAAATTTTCAAACAAATAATTCAATTTTCTATTACACAGATTAATTTTTAGCTAACACGATGAATCTTCAACCAAAAATTGGATTTTAAAACAATAAAATAAATTTTTAGACATTCATTTCAAATTTTAACCTACTGGTTGAAATTTCATCCGAAAAAATTAATTTTTAAAAGGAAAAATTTATTTTATCCAAAAAAGAACAAAATTTTCCATAAAAGAATTCAATTTTCAACTAAATTGTGGAATTTTTACTAAAAAGGATAAATTTTCAACATGAAATGAGATAGTTTAATTTTAAATTGAAAAATGTAATTTACAAAAATGGGACTGTAAAATTTTCGATTGAAAAAATTTATTTTCATGAAAAAAAGGAATTTTCAACAAAATAATTAAATTTTCAATCATACAGATGGATTTTAAATCAACACGATAAATTTAAAAAAAATTAATTTGTGACAAAAAAAATTGAATTTTCAACCAAAAAAGATTTTTCAGTCAAAAAAGCAAAAAAAAATTAAATTAATTTGTTAAATTTTCTAGATAAAAAATAAATATTCCATAAAAGAGTTGAATTTTCAATTCGAAAATATAAATTTAAAAAAAAAGTTTATTTTCAACCAACATGATAAATCTTTAAAAAAAAATGAATTTGTAAAAAAAAAATTGAATTTTCTGCCAAAAAGGAGGACATTTTTACAAAATTCCTGAATTTTCGAAAAAATAATAACATTTTCAAGCAAATAATAAAATTTTTAACTAAAAATAAAAAAGTTCAATTTGCAACCAATAATAATTACATTTTAAGGAAGTTCTTAAATTTTAAATAAAATAATAAAATTTTTCAACCAAATAATGTACAAAAAAAAATAATATAATTTTTTATTAAATAGTTGAATTTTCTATCAAAAAAGATAAATCTTCAACAAAATCTATGCATTTTCAAATAAAAAATATCGTTTTTCAACAAAGAATTTACTACCCAAATTTTTGGTTTGGAAAATCAATTAGAAATTAAAAAACAAATAATAAAATTTGTATCTCAAAATTTTTTTTAAAAATATATGTATTTCCAAGAAAAAGTTGAGTTTTTACACTAAAAAAGATCAATTTTCAACAAAAAACGGGACGGGTCAATTTTTTGTTAAAAACTTAATTTTCAAAATAGTAGTTAAGATTTTACCGTAGAAGATGAATTTTCAACGAATGTGATGAATCTTTAATCAAAAAAATTAACTTTCAACAAGAAAGTTGAATTTTCAATCAAAAAATAAATAATTTTTTACGAAACAACGAATTTTCCATAAAAAAGTTGAATTAAAAAAATAACTAATTTGTAAGAAAAAAATTAAACTTTCAAACAAAAAAGATTTTTCAGTCACGAAGGAAAAAAAATTCAATTAATTTGTTGAATTTTCAAATAAAAAAGATGAGTTTTCTACAAAATAGTTTCATTTTCAAAAAAAAAAAAAATGAATTTACGAACAAAAAAGATTATTTTTAAATTAAAAATATCCATTTTTGAACAAAAAATTTCATTTTCAACCAAATAGTTGAATTTTCTACAAAAAAATAAATTTTCAAAAAATACATGAATTTTCAGTAATAAGTTGAATTTTCAAGATAAATTTTTATCAAAAAATGGAATAGTTATGTTTCAAATTTAAACAAATTAATTTAAAAAAAAAATTATTATGTGGATGAATTTTCAACTAGAAAGACGGATTTTTAACCAAAGCTGTATTTTTGCCTTAAAAAAATTAATTTTTAGGCATTTAGTTCATCTTTCAACACAAAAATATTAATTTTCTACCAAAAAATTAATATTCTACCGAAAGCAACGAATTTTCAAAAAAAAGTTTAATTTTCAACTAAAAGAGATAAATTTTTATGCAAAAAAATGAATTTGTAAAAAAAATTGATGTTCCAAACAGAAAAATTAATTTGTAACAAAAAAATTAAATTTTTAATAACAACATTTTTAGTCAAGAATGAAAAAAAATGTTAACCAATTTATTCAAATTACAACCCAAAAAGACGAATTTTCAAGACAGCAATAATTGGATTTTCTACCAAAAAGGATAAAATTCAAACGAAATTCATAAATTTCCAACCAAATAATGAAATTTCTAACAAAAAAAAAATTTTTTTTTAAATAAAAAATTTCCGGTCAGGTGCTTTCCCATTAAGCTACTAGAGAGATCGAGAGAATAAACCTTTTTTAGAAATACACGCATTATTATGCTAGACGGTACAAATCAAATTTTTTAAGAAATCTGTATTATCATTAGAGAATAACAGAAATGATTCACGTCTTTTCAGACTAGATGGAACTATAAATTAAAAATTATTTAATTAATTTTTTCTGAAAAATGATCTTCTTTTATTCGGAAAAAAATTAATTGAAATAATTTTTAACTCATAGCTACATCTAGTCTGAAAAGACGTTAAAAACTTCGGTTATTCGCTAATGATAATACAGATTCCTTTAAAATTTGATTTGTAACATCTAGCATAATAATGCGTGTATTTCTGAAAAAAGTTTCTTTTTTCGATCTCTCTAGTAGCTTAATGGGAAAACTGACCGGAAATCAGTAGTTCTGTGGTTCGATTCCCAGTGGAGCGAAAGGAGACCTTTTTTCAGAAAAAAATTATTTAGAATAATTTTTCTTTCATAACTCCATCTAGTCTGAAAAGACGTTAAAATTTCTGTTATTCTCTAATGATAATACAGATGCCTTGAAAATTTTGAATTCTACCATCTAGCATAATAATGCCTGTATTTCTGAAAAAAGTTTCTTCTCTCGATCTCTCTAGTAGCTTAATGAGGAAGCATCTGACCGGAAATCAGTAGTTCTGTGGTTCAATTCCCAGCGAAGCGAAAGGAGATATTTTTTCAGAAAACAAAAAATATTCAGAATAATTTTTTTTCATTATTCCATATAGTCTGAAAAGACGTTAAATCTTTTCTATTATTCTCTAATGATAATACAGATTCCTGGAAAATTTTGGTTTGTACCATCTAGCAAAATAATTTGTGTATTTTCTGAAAAAAGTTTCTTCTCTCGATCTCTCTAGTAGCTTAATGGGAAAACTGACCGGAAATAAGTAGTTCTGAGGTTCGATTCCCAACAAAGCGAAAGGAGAAGAACTTTTTTCAGAAAAAATTTATTTAAAATAAATTTTCTTTCATAGCTCTATCTAGTCTGAAAAGACGTTAAATATTTTCTGTTATTCTCTGATGATAATACAGATTCCTTGAAGTTTAAATTGAAAAATATTAATTTTGAACCAAAAATAAGACGTCTTTGCTGTAAAGTCTGAAAAGACGTTTTCAATTGAAATGACGTTCTCTCATTTATTAAAGATATATTCAATAAAATGCATTTCCTCTCTTTTCTTTATTTACCTTTCTGATCATATCTTCCCATCTCTTTCTCATAATGTTCTCCTCGGTTGCGCGCATAATATGATACGTAAGTCATAAAATATTTATGACTGCGGAAGACTGACGTGTATGAGTATATTCTCTAGCAGCAAAACATTCAATCGAGCAGTTATGCTATTTTAAGTGAATTAAAAACCATTCCTGCTTTTTCATTTCCTCCTTTCCATTTTTTTAATTCTCTGAATTCTCTAAAATGAATTTTTACCAAAAACAATGCAGTTTTAAATAAATAAATAAATTTTCAACCAAAGAGTTTAATTTGCAACTGAAAGAAAGAAATTTTCATTTGTCAAGGAATCTGTATTATCATCAGAGAATAACAGAAATTTTTCACGTCTTTTCAGACTAGATGGATATATTAATTGAAAATTATTTTAATTAATTTTTTTTTCTTAAAGATCTCTTGGAAAGACGTTAACAAATTTCTGATCCAGCAGAGAGAAAGAAGATCTTTTTTCAGAAGAAAATTATTTAAAATAATTTTCCTTTCATGGCTCCATCTAGTCTGAAAAGACGTTAAATGTCTTCTGCTATTTTCTAATGATAATACAGATTCCTTGAAAAATTTAACTAGTACCATCTAGCAAAAAAATGAGTCTATTTTCTGAAAAAAGTTTCTTCTCTCGATCTCTCTAGTAGCTTAATGGGAAAGCACCCGACTGGCAATCGAAAGTTCTGAGGTTCGATTCCCAGCTGAGCGAAATAGTTGAATTTTCAACTAAAAAAGATAAATTTTCAACTAAAA
>CAKNXH010084913.1:10919-32552 GCA_932178445.1 Andricus quercusramuli
TGTTTGACAATCACCCGTATACTGTATACGAACTGTTTGCGAGTAGATAAGGTAGTTGGGTTGTGTTATACATATATACCTCGCGAGGAAAATTAAACTTCATGGGACGTACGTGTCACGAATAATGGAAAAGTTCAACGGCTTGTGGTCCTATCATCGCGACTTCGTGTCATCGACCACCCGAGTAAGGGTTGCACTGTTTACCTTTTCTTGGCTCTCGGTCGTCAGAGTTCTTGATTGTCAGAGGGATTTGCTCTGCTCTGCCCTCCTTGATAATGCGACAAAGTTACCTGCAGCTGCGGTTGGATAAGCTTGACTGAAAAGCTTGTTTCGTTTTATCTCTCTATTAAACTCGAGTCACAACAATTTGAGAATTGAACACTTAAAATTTAGAAAAAAAATCCATCGCAGCTCATTCAGAAATTTCTGGTGAAAAGTCTCACAAAACCTCCGCAGTCCCCATACAGTCCCAACCTGGCTCTTTGTGGTTTTCGGATATTTCTCGGATTGAAGCATCCTCTGAAAGGAAAATGTTTTCAAGACTTGGAGGAAATAAAAGAGCATGCGACGAAGCAGCTCTTTGCTATTTTGAAAAGTCGCTTTAGAAAATGCTTTGGAATGTGGCAGGATCGCAGCTCATTCCGAAATTTCTGTAAGACCCCGATTCACCAGAAATTGCTGAATAAGCTGCGATGAATCTTTTTTTTCAAAATTCGAATTGTTCAATTTTCAAATTAACTGATTTCAGGGATTTTAAAGTGTTCTATTGAGTTATAAAATTTTTAAAGCATTTAAAAAAATTCCAAGAATGAAAAGCTAATTAGTATTTACAAGAAAATAAATTGATTTTGAAGACTGAAAAAGATTTTAACCTGAAAATTCCACCTGAAAACCCATTAAAACTGATTGAAAACATAAATTATACTAAGTAAATAATAACCCAAAGTATAATAACAGTTGCTATACAACACATCGTAAAAAATAATGAGGAATAATAAACCTGGCGCGGAAATTACTTCGCATGAGATCATTTTTATTACTGTGCCTAATTTTAAATACATTTTTTATTTAACGACCCTAATTAAACTTGCGACAACATCTATTATTATGCATATAAAAGGTCTGTATGAAAGTTGCCGCACAATGTATACAAAATTTTATTCAAAGTAAAGGAATAATTTTTTAATTTTTGATAATACATGTGCTTTACTGAAGAAGAGTACATTCGAGAATATAATTTCACGTTCTCAAATGCACGTATCTTTAAAAAAAATATAAAAAAAATATTTAAAAAACTTAACAAAGAAATTTCATCATAAAAAGTCTGGTAGAACTACATAGCTAGAGGCTCCTCCTTTCCCATTATTCAGCTTCGAGGATGAAAGAATACGAATATTAAGTTTTCGACCTATGAGCTTATAATGGAAAAAGAATAATTTTTTTTTTCAATAATAATCGACTTCAAGAAGAGTACAACTGAGATAGTTTTCTAAAAATAATCATCCTTATTGAAGCTTTTTAATGGTAAAATTTGGACCAAAAGAGATCAATTTTTTACCAAATACTTCAATAATAAGAAAACACATAAATTTTACACAAAATGATTGAATTTTCCAGTAAGAAAGGTTTTTTTAAAACAAAAAATTGAAAAGTTGAATTTTAAGTTTGAAAACATAATTTTTAACCACAAATTAAAAAGAACTGGAATAGTTACATTTTTAGTTAAAAAGTTTATTTTTGACAGAAAAAATAAGAATTTTCAATAAAACAGTTACATTTTAAATCAAAGTGATGAATCTTCAACCAAAAAAATTGATTTTCAATGAAGGAGTTCAACTTTTAACCAAATTGTTGAATTTTCAGTAAAAAAAATATTTTTAAACAAAAAAATGAATTTTTAACAAACTGGTTAAATTCTCAACCAGAGAGGTCAATCCTTGCCCAAAAACCTTAATTTTCCAAAAACTGGTTTCAGTTTTAACAAAGTAGTTGAATTTTCAACCAAATGGATGAATCTTCAACCAGAAAAATTTTAATCAAATTAAATTTATTAATCAATTTATTTTTGAAAATTACAGCAAAATTTCATTTTCAACAATAAAAAATTGATTAAATAATTGAACAATACAGAAAAATGATTGTGTTTATTTTCGATTTCAAATGATGAATTCCTGCTACTCAGAGAAGTTGTGAATTTGGTCAAAAATAATTGTTTGCACAAATAGAAATTTTTTAAATAAATAAAAATTGTTTCAATAATTTAAAATGGTTTGTAAAATGATGGATATGTAGTGAAAATATCAGAAATACAAAAATTCTACGAAGTTTTTTGAAAAATTTGCAAAAAAAAGCATTTTGTGAAAAGGATTAATTTTGAGGTTTGAAGATTTCAAAATATGTCAAAAAAAAAGAAATTAGAAGATTTTAACACAATTTTTTTCTTTCATTTTGCAGAACTAACGAAAGATATTTAGAAATTTGAAAAATTTTAAAAATATTCAAAAATAATTTCATTCTCAAAAAGATCTACAAAAATTTAAAATAAGATGTAATTTTTTGCCGATTTTGAAAAAATAAGATTTTTAAGAATTTTGAAAGTTTTCAAAAGAATACAAAATTTTCTTCCAAAATTCTTCGGAAAATTTCAAATAATTCTTTATCTTTGAAAATAAATTGTGAAAGGAAAATGAAGAAAATTTCAAAATCTTCCAAAAGTTTTCTTAAAATTTGGAAAAAAAAGAATTATACAATTTCAAAGCAACATTTTTTAATTTTGTAGGATTACAGAATTTCAAACAAAATTCGAGTAAGCTTGAGAGATATTTGAAAATTTTGGAAAGGCAGAGAAATAATTTAATTTAATAATTTATTTTTAAGGAAAATTGAAAAAGATGTTCAACAAATCTCGAAGACTTGAAGGCAATTTCGCAATTTTAAAATAGTTTAAAAAAATTGTAGGAAAACTTCTAATCATTCCAAAAGATATGTAGAAGCTTTGACAAAGTTTTAAAAAATAATTTAAAATGTGAAAATATTTTTAAAAATTTTAAACAAAATCTAGATCTTTGAAAATATGGAAATAAAATTCTCAAGATTTTTTATAATTATGAAAGGTTTCAAGATAATTATGAAATTTTGTTAAGATTCCTCGGAAAATTTTTAATGTTTCATTTTAAATTATGTTAGGTTTGAAAAAATTAATTTTAAAAGATTATTGAGAAAATTTAACATTCCAAAAGATTTCTAAAATTGTCAAGAAAGAATTGGGTCCCAAATACCTTTACAAAAGACTCAAAATTTTCCCAAAATTTGGTAAGATTCTATAAAATAAAAAAACGCTTTTTTCAAAATTTCTAGAGGTATTTGCAATATTTTTGAATTTTTCCAAGAAACCCAATAAAATTATATTTATATTATCGGGAAAACAAATCAAAAAATAAATAGTTATTCAAAATATTTATTTTGTATAACAAATTATTTTTTCCCCCAAATGTTAATTTTGTCGATATTTCGTTTCTTCAAAAAATAAAAAATCTCTCCTTATTGGTTCAAAATTCAATCAAATTTTAAACTAAATTTATAAGTTGGCGACCAAAGAATTGAATTTTTAACCCAGTAGTTGAATTTTCAACATATGAAAAAAAAAAGATTTTTTAATTTCTGAAGAAACAAAATATCGACAAAATTATAATTTTAAGGGAAAAATAATTTCTCAAACAAAATAGATATTTTGAATAACTATTGATTTTTTAAGTTTATTATTCTAATTTTTTTGCGGTAATATAAATATAATTTTCTTAGGTTTCTTGTGAAAATTAAAAAATATTGCAAAAGTCTCTAGAAGATTTGAGAAAACGTTTTTTATTCTATAGAATTTCACCAAATTTTTGGAGAAGTTTGAGTTATTTTTAAAGATATTTATTTTTTACTTTTTATTCATTTATTTTGAAGATATTTCTTTGACAATTTTAGAAATCTTTTGGAATGTTAATTTTTTTAATTATCTCCCAAAATTAGTTTTTTAAAAATCATATATTATTTAAAATAAAATCTTTAAAAATATCTCAGGAATCGTAACCAAATTTTATAATATTATTTTGAAATCTTTCACAATTTTTTAAAGGTTTAAAAACTTTATTCCGAAGTTTTGAAAAATCTAGATTTTGTTTGAAAATTTTTGAAAAATTTTCACATTTCAAATTATTTTTTGAAACTTTTTCAAAGCTTACATACATATTTTAAAATGATTCAAAGTTTTCCTACAAAATTTTTTTTCAATTTTTCAAGATTGAAAATTTGTCTTCAAATCTTCGAGATTTCTTAAAAATCTTTTCCAATTTCCGTCAAAGATAAATAAATAAATTCAATTATTTTTCTATTTTTCCAACATTTCTAAATATCTCTCAAGGTTATTCGAATTTTGTTTAAAATTTTGTAATCCTACAAAATTCAAAAATGTTGCTTTGAAATTGTATAGTTCTTTTTTTTTAAATTTTAAGAAATCTTTTGAAAGGTTTTGAAATATTCTTTATTTTTCTCTTAAAATTCGTTTTTTTTAAATTTACATTTTATTTTGATTATTTTGAGATCTTTTTGAGATTGAAATTATTTTCGAATATTTTCAAAACTTCAAAAATTTCTTAATATCTTTCGCTAGTTCTGCAGAATGAAAAAAAAATTGTGTTAAAATCTTATAATTTCTTTTTTCGACATATTTTGAAATCTTCAAACCTCAGAATTAATCATTAATCAATTTTTATTTTGTATTAAAAATTATTATTAAACCGAAAACCATTTGATAATGCTACCCTGGCGAAATTTTCGGATAGGAATTCATTCCTAACCAATCCGAAGTCATCCGAATCATTCCGGAATTTGTATCCGAACCAATCCGAGTTAATCCGATCTAATCCGAAAAAAGTTCTACACTTCGATCGAAATCGATTGAAAATTATTTCAACTCAATCCGATTCAATCCGAATCAATTCGAACCACATTTTCAATCTGATTGAATCCACTTAAATCCGAACTCGGTTTTATTCGGATTGAAAACCCGTTTGGGTCAATCCGAATTCGGATTGATTCGCATTCATTCGGACTGAAACGGATTGAGTCCGATTAATTTTAAGCGGATTTGGATCGAACGGAATGTAGAACTTTTTTCGGAATGGTTCAGATTGGCGAAATTTTTGGATACGAATTCGTTCCTGACCAATCCGAAGTCATCTGAATCATTCCGGAATCTGTATCCGAACCAATCCGAGTTAATCCGAACTAATCCGAAAAAAGTTTTACACTTCGTTTGATCGAAATCGATTGAAAATTATTTCCACTCAATCCGATTCAATCCGAATCAATCCGAACCAAATTTTCAATCTGGATGAATTCACTTCAATCCGAACTCGGATTTATCCGGATTGAAAATCAGTTTGGGTCAATCCGAGTTCGGATTGATTCGGATTCATTCGGATAGAAAATTAAGTTTGGATTGAAACGGATTGAGTCGGATTAATTTTAAGCAAATTTGGATCGAACGGAATTTAGAACTTTTTTTGGAATGGTTCAGATTGATTCGGATTGGTTCGGATACAGATTCCAGAATAATTCGGAATAATTCGGAATGAATTCCTATCCGATTCTATCGCCAGGGCAGTACTGATAAAAAATTCTAATCTCTTTCTTTTCATAAATAAATTTTAATACTCTGGAATAGTGGACATTCTTCAGCTGGAAGGAAGTTTCTCAGAAAGCTGAGATTTCATTCAGCTTGGATGATAAATAAAAGATATCAAGTAAATGCGATCCTCTGTAGCTTGAAAAGAGATAGATTTAGGAAAAGCGTATGTACTGATCTCCTCAAGAGGCGTACGCTAAAAATGATAAAGGCAGATTATCCTCTCTTAAGAGGCGATATCAGTTGCTTGGGCTGGGATCTGATCTCTCAGAGGCAATAAAAGCCTGCGTGCTTTTGCAGAACGTATATGCTTCTCTTCCTTATTTTTCTACCCCTTTATATTTTTTTACCCATACCTTCCCTCGAATTCTCTCTTCCTTTTTTATTCTAGCATAATAGAATGGGTCGAAAAAAATTTTTGGAACCCGGAAATGGATGAAATTGTGTGAGCTTTCGAATAAAAAAGTCATTAGCACCATCTTAGCGCCTTCTTAAGTGGTAGTGACCTTCTTTGGTCAGCCGTGTCTACATTTACGTATATTTTCAAAATTTTCAAAAATAATTAATTATTCTTCAGTTCGAAATTTCTAAAATGTTCAAAATTTTGGAAATTATAAAAGTTTAAACAATTTCTGAATTTTACAAAATGTTTAGAAAACTAAGAAAAATTTAAACCATTATAAAATTTTAAAAATGTCAGAAATCTTAAAAATTTGATAAATTTTGATAATTTTATAAATTTTGAACATTAGAGAAATTTTTATGATTTTATCAATTTTGAACACTTTAGCAATTTTGATTGTTTCAAAACTTTTAAGAAATTTTGGCAATTTTGAAAATTTTAGACATTTTGGATATTTTATAAATTTTGAAAATTTAAGGACTTTTTATAGTTTTAGAAACTTTCAACAGTTTCGAAATTTTGATCAGTTTGAAATTTTGACCAATTTCAATAGTTTTAAAAACTTTTGGATATTTTAGACATTTTGGAAATTTCAGAAATTTTGGTAAATTTTCAAATTTTGATAATTTTGAATCTTTGAGGTGATTCTATAATTTTATAAATGTTGACAATATGGTAAATTTAGAACATTTCAGAAATTTTAGAACTTTTGATCATTTAAAAAATTTGGAACATTCTAGAAATTTTCATAATTTCAGAAATTTAAAAATTTTGAACACAAATTTCAGAAATTTGAATGATTTCAGAAGTTTTGAAAATTTCATAAAATTCAGAAATATTAGAAGGTTTGGTAAGTTTGAAAATTTTGAATATATTTCACAAATTATGATGATTATATTGATTATATTAAAAGTTTTTAAAATTTCTGAATTTTACAAAATGTTTAATTTTCTCAAATTTCCCAAATTTTCTAAAAGTTGTAAAATATTCCAAATTTTCAAACTTACCCAACTTTCTAATATTTCTGTATTTTATGAAATAGAAAAAACTTCTAAAATAATTCAAATTTCTGAAATTAATGTTCAAATTTTTTTTATTTTTAACGTTCAAGTGGTAGTGACCTTCGTTGGTCAGCCGTGTCCTTGCATATAGTATGATGTGTCACCGCCAAACTGTGGTACCAAAACTTTCTGAAAATTTCGAAAATTTTTGGATTATCTGAATCCGTATATTATCAAAATTTTCGAAAATTATAGAATGTTCAAAATTTCTGAATTTTACAAAATGTTCAATTTTTTTAAATTTCCGAAATTTTCTGAAATTTGTCAAAGATTCCAAATTTTCAAACTTATCAAAATTTATAATATTTCTGAATGTTATGAACTGTTAAAAATTTCTAAAATCATTTAAATTTCTGAAAATAATGTTCAGAATTAACAAAATCTTAACATTATTCAAATTTATAAATTAATAAAAATTTCTAGAATGTTCCAAATTTTGAAAATTATAAACATTTCTGAAATTTCAGAAATTTGAATGATTTTAGAAATTTTAACAGTTCATAAAATTCAGAAATATTAGAAATTTCTAAAATGTCTAAAAAATATAAAATCTTTAAAAATAATTGGAATTGGTCAAATGAAATTCGAAATGAATTTCTGCTTATAAGAAGGAATTTCAGAATCGTGATTTCTATTTTCGTATGGAATGAGAAAATTTTTCAAATTTTTTCAAAGAACTTTCTAAAAAATTTGGAAATTTGTAGATATCTTAGAAATTTTAGAAATTTTGTTAATCTAATGAATTTTGAAAATTTCAGAATTTTTATAATTTTAGAAAATTTGAGGAGTTTTATAATTTTAGAAATTTCGAACAGTTTCGAAATTTTAATCATTTTACCAATTTTAATAATTTTTGAAAATTTTAAATATTTTAGTAATTTTGGAAATTTCAGAAATTTTTGAAACTTTGAGATGATTCCGTAATTTTAGAAATGTTGACAATATTGTAAGTTTGAAACATTTCAGAATTTCCGAAAATTTTAGAAATTTAAATAACGTTTGAAATTTTAAATTGTTGAACATTAATTGCAGGAATTTGAATGATTTTAGAAATTGTTAACAGTTCCCAAAATTCAGAAATATTATAAATTTTGATAAGTGTGAAAATTTTTAATATTTCACAAATTTTTAATATTTTACGAATTTTAGAAAATTTTAGAAAATTTGGGAAACTTGAGAAAATTGAACATTTTGTAAAATTCAGCAATTTTGATAATTTTTATAAGTTCAAACATTTTGAACATTTTAGAAATTTTAAGCATCTCAGAAATTTTGAATACATACGGGAATTTAGATAATCAAATAGATAATTCCAATTTCCAAACTGTTTTTTTACCAACCCTACTGCATAATCTATTTATATTTTTAATGTTTTGTAATTAGGGAATGAAATTAGAGCTTTTTTTTTAAGAATTCTTATTTTTTCTCCTGTTTTCAAAAGAATTTTCTTTTTTCTCATTTTTTTTCTTTTACCATTATTTTTGTTCGGAATTTATTTGCAAAATTGATTATTTTGTTGAAAAAGCAACTATTGTGCTACAAAGTAATCCTTATAAGTCAAAATTCAACTGCTTGGTTCAAAGTCGAACAAGTTTATTAAAAAATCATTTTTTGGTTAAGAATTCACCCCTTCGGTTAAAAATGCAAATATTTTTGGAATAATTTTTGTTGTTTAAGAGTTAATTTTCTTCACTGAAAATGTATTTATTAAATTTTTGGTTGAAGATTTGTGTAATTTAAAAAAAAAATTGTTCATTTCAACTGCTCAATTCAACTCGAAAATTCAAAATTAATTCGAAAGTGAACTTTAAAAATTAAAAAAATTAAAAATTAAAATTCAAAAATCAAGTTTGAAAATTCAAAAAATTCCAATTTCAAATTGAAAATTCATCCTCTTCGGTTAGAAATGAAATGGGTCGATTGAAAATTAATCTGTTTTGGTTAATTATTCGATTTTCTCAATTCAAATGTTCAATTCAACTCGAAAATTCAACATGAATTTCAAAATGAACATTGAAAATTCAAAAAATTCAGAATGAAAATTAAAAAATGAACTTTGAAGAATCAAAAAATTCAAAATTCAAAATGAAAATTCATCCTCTTCGGTTAAAAATGAAATTGGTTGTTTGAAAATTAATCTGTTTTGGGTAAGTTTTCAATTTTTTTACTTCAATTGTTCAATTTAACTGTTATTAATTTCAAATTAAAATCTATCATTGTGTTTTTTTGAAAATTTACCTATTGGGTAGGGTTACCATGTTCGTTGAAAATTCATGATTTTGGTTGAAAATTCAAATATTTTGATAAAAGTTGAACTACTTTATAAAAATTCATTTTTTGATAGTAGATTCATCCCCTACGTTGAAAATGTAAAAAGTTTCTTGAAAATTCGTTTCCTATCCGTTAATATTGAACTCTTCTTTTGGAATGCCGTTTTTTTATATAGGATTCATCATTTTTATTGGAAATTCATATTTTTGGGTTGAAATTCAGCTGTTTTGTAGGAAACCCTTTTTTGGTTCAAAAATACAACAATTTTTTAGAAAATCAAACTATTTTGTTGGAAATTAACTCTTTAATTTAAAATTTATATTTTTGGGTAAAAATTAAATTATTCATTTCGAAATTTAATATTCTGTTGGAAATCTAACTTTTTGAATGAAAAATTAATTTTTTTTTCAGGAAATGTAGCTATTTCATTTGTAATAAAAAATTTTTCCTTTTCATTTTGAAAATTCAACTAGTTGAGAATTCGCTTTTTATTGAAAACTAGCTACTCAAGCTGAAAATTTAACAATTACATTTTTGGTTGAACATTTATATTTTTTAGTTGAAAATTTAACTATTTCGTTAGATAATTATCTTTCTTCATTGAAAATTAACTTTTGTGTTGAAAATTATTCTTTTCCGGTTTAAAAGTCAACTGCTTTCTAAAACATTTTTTTTTGTTAATTCTTTGTTCAAAATTAGTTTTTTTTTGTCGAAATAAACTGGTTGATAAATTATTTTTTTTAGATTATTATTTTCCAAACGGCAAATTAAACTGTTCTATTTTTGGTTAGAAATGTATTCTCTTCAGTTCAGAATTTAACTATTTGTTTGAAAATTGATCTTTCATAGAAAAATAATTGATGTTTTAAGTTGATGTTTCAATCAGAAAATATATAAATTTTCAACAAAAAATAGAGTGGTTTAATTTTAAGTTAGAGAAATAAGTTTCTAACCGATTAAAATAAATTTGTAATGGAATGTTTGAATTTTGAACCAAACAGATGAATTTGCAACCAAAAAGATTAAATGTCTATAAGAAAAAAAAATTCTACGAAAAATTGAATAGTTAAATGTTTAGTTGAAAAAAAAATTTAAAAAAAAACTGGTTTTTAAAAAAAAGAATAATTTTCAAACCTATTAATTTCCTACGAAAAGAAAATTCAACAAAACATATGAATTTTCAATTAAAAAAGTTCAATTTTTTGTTAGAGAAAAAAAATGTCTAAAGAAATAAAATTTTAAGCTGAAATGGTGAATTATGAACAAAAAAACTGAATTCTTATTTTTAAAGAATAAAATAAAATTAATTGAAGAATGAGCGAATTCAGAGAGTTTCAAAATTATATCCTCCCTTGCAATTTTGAGTTAGAAACATTAAAAATGAAAAGATTGATTTTTTTAACTGAACAATTTTTAAATTAGAAGTAAAATTATTTTAATTTAAGGGCCTTACAAATTTATAATTTTTCAATTGTTATTCACAAATCAAAAATGGTGCTTAAATATATTTTAAATATTCTCTCAAAATTATCATTTTTTTAAAATAAAAAATCATTTCAAAATTTTCCAGGAATCTTAAGAAAATTTTGGTATTATCTTGCAACCTCTAAATATCCTTAGACACTTTATTTCAGAATATTGAAAAATATACATTTTGTTTTGAAATTTTTTGAACGTTTTCAAATTTTCCAAATGTTTAAATACTGGAAGGTTGAAAAAATCACTTAAAATGTTCCGAATTATTTTTTGATCATTTTGGACCAAAAATGACAAATTTCCATCCAAAAATGGAATAGTTAAATTTTCAGTAAAAAAATTAATTTTCGTATAAAAAAAAAGGATTTTCAACGAAATAGTTGAGTCTTCAACCAATATAATAAATTTGAAGAAAAGTAGTTTAATTTTCAATCGATTAGTTGAATTTTCAATTAGGAGATTTTTAATTTCTGCCGAAAAAGATAAATTTACTGAAAAAAATATGAATTTTCAACCAAAACTGCAATAGTTAAATTTTACGGAAAAAATTGTAATGAAAAAAAAATCATTTTTGACAGAATAGTTCAATTTTCAACAAATAAAATGAGTTTTCAACTAAGAAGTTCTACGTTCAACCAAAAGCTTGAATTTAAACCAAAAAAGGTGTTTTTTTAAAGAAAAATTTAATAGTTGAATTTTCAACTAAAAACGATCAATTTTTCAACCTAAAATGGCATAGTTGAATTTTCAATTCAAAAAATCAGTTTTCATACAAAAATAAAGCTTTTTCAACAAAATAGTTCAATTTTCATACAATAAGATGATTTTTCATTAATTTTTTTTTTAAATTCCAACCAGTGAATTGAATTTTTAATAAAGAGAATAAATTTTCTAATGAAAAAGAGATGTATTTACAACAAAAAAACGAATTTTCAATAAAATAGTTAAATTTTTAACCCTTAACCGAATAGTTTAACTTTTAACCTACAAAGATGAATTATTAACCGAAATGACGAATTTTCAATAATATACACCAATTTACAGACGAATAATTTAATTTTTAACTAAAAATGATTAATTTTCAGTAAAATAGATTTGAACTAAATAGCGGAATTTTGAAACGAAGAGAGAAATTTTCAATTAAAATGATGTATCTGCCATTCTGCGACCAAAGAATGAATGTCTGATAAAGTAGGTCAACATTTAACAAACAAACAAAAAATAAATTTTCTACAAAACAGTTGAATTTTCAATCCGAAATTATTAATTTTTTACCGAAGAGACGAATTTTCTAATAATAAAGATGATGTTTCAACAAATAAAGATTTTTCAGTCAAAACAAGAAAAAATGTCAAAGAAATTGTTGAACGAATTCCAGAACCATGAGCAAAATTCAAGGACTTGTCTAGGTTTTTTTAGTTAAAAACAAATTCCAGGACTTTTTAAGGTTTTCAAGGATTTCCAGGACACTAGAAAAACCCCAACTATTCCAAAAAAAAGTGTTCTTATCAGGGGAATGCTAATTGATAAGAAAATCCTTCCTAGCGTCAGTATCCCTGATGTCCTTGTTTATATTGATCTTATCCTTGATGGTGAGGAAGATGTGACAGTCATCTTTTTGTTCTAGAAGATTCAAAGTTAGGCACTATTATAGTCCATGTAGATTAAAAGCATAAAGGTTCTTCAGCATTCAAAAGCCAATACTTAGCATCAAGAGAACAACCAAAATGTTGTTCAACTCTATGGAATTTTATTGGATGAAAACCCCCAACTATTTAAAGAAACAATGTTCTTCTTGTCAGGGGAATGCTAATTGATAAGAAAATACTTCCTAGCATCAGTATCCCTGATGTCCTTGTTTACATTGATCTAATCCTTGATGGTCAGGAAGATGTGACAGTCATCTTTATGCTTCAGAAGATTCGAATTTAGGCACTATTCTAGTCCATGTAGATTAAAAACAAGGTTCTTCAACACCCAAAAGTCAACTTAGCATAAAGAAAGCAACTAAAATGTTGTTCAACTATTTTCTTTTTCCTGAGTATTGGTTATCGAACGTTAAGGAACATTCATTTTCTTAATGCACATGAACTAAAACTGTTCCTAAATGACTAGCTTTAATCTTCTTGAACAAAAACATAGTGTGACAATGGTATCTATCTTAACATCAAGGATTGGATCAATGTCAACCAAGTCATGTTCCTGAAGAGGAAAGCAGTGTCTTCCAAAAATTTTGGGATTTTTCATCGGACAACGACTAAAAAAGCCGAACATCATTTCACTTGTATTCCGTTTCTTCTCATCACAGGAATGACAATCAATGAATCATTTCTAGTGAGAGTATCCCTGATGTCCTGGTTGACACTGATCCAATCATTAATGTTGGGGAAGATGCGACAATCAAAAATATGTTCAAGCAGATTCAAGGTAGTCACGTTCATGCACAGTGCTAGTCCATGTACATTAATAATGATATAGAACTTCTTTAGTGTCTAAAAACCATTACTTAGGACAAAGAAGATACCTAAAATGTTCAACTCTATGGAATTTTATTCGATGAAAAACCCCAACTATTCAAAGAAACAGTGTTCTTCTTATCAGGGGAATGCTAATTGATAAGAAAATCCTTCCTAGCGTCAGTATCCCTGATGTCCTGGTTTAAATTGATCGAATCCTTGATGTCCAGGAAGACGTTACGCTCATGATTATGTTTAAGAAGAATCAGGATAGTCATTTTCAGGCACGGTTCTAATCAACGTGTAATCATAATATGAAGGTTTTTCAAGGTACAATAACCAATAATTAGGGAGAGAAAAACGACAAAATTATTGTTTAACTCTATCGTACGAATTTATTCGATGAAAAGACCCAAGTTGTTTAAAAACACATTGTTTTTCTCATCAGAGGAATGACCAACAATGAATCCTTCCTAGTGTGAGTATCCCTGATGTCTTGGTTGACACTGATCCAATCATTAATGTTGGGGAAGATGCGATAATTAAAAATATGATTGAGCAGATTCAAGGTAGTCACGTTTAGGCACAGTGCTAGTCCATGTACATTAATAATGATATAGAACTTTTTTAGTGTCTGAAAACCATTACTCAGGACAAAGAAGATACCTAAAATGTTGTTCAACTCTATGGAATTTTATTCGATGAAAAACCCCAACTATTCAAAGAAACAGTGTTCTTCTTATCAGGGGAATGCTAATTGATAAGGAAATCTTTCCTAGCATCAGTATCCCTGATGTCTGTGTTTAGATTGATCTAATCCTTGATGGTCAGGAAGATGTGATAGTCATCTTTATGTTTAAGAAGATTCAAAGTTAGGCACTATTCTAGTCCATGTACATTGAAAGCATAAAGAAAGGTTCTTCAACATCCAGAAGTCAACTTAGCATAAAGAAAACAACTGAAATGTTGTTCAACTGTTTCCTTTCTCCTGAGTATTAGTTATCGAATGTTTTTAATTCATTCATTCATTAATTGATTCATGTTCTTAATGCACATGGACTAGAACTGTCCCTAAACATGACTAGCTTCAATCTTCTTGAACACAAACATAGTGTGACAATGGTATCTATCTTAACATCAAGGATTGGATCAATGTGAATCAGGTCATTCTCCGGAACAGGAAAGCACTGTTTTTCTAAAATTTTGGGTTTCTTCATCGGACAAAGTCCGAAAAATCTCAACAACATTTCTGTTGTTTTCCGTTTCCTAAGTGTTGATTTTCAAACGCTAAGGATCTTCATCCTAATAAACAAACATCTAATAGATTTGTGCTCCTCAAATATTCATAAACATAAATATGATCATCACATCTTCCTCAACGCCAAAGAATGTTTTAATCTAAACCTGGAACTTAAATTACTCATGCTATGAAGGACTGTCTAATCAATTGGCATTCCCCCGATGATAACAGTCTATAATTGAAGCTTTAGATTTTGTCAATATAATTTTGTCCGATATTATTAATTGTTCCAAATTGAAGGAATGCCCCCAGAAGAGTGTGAGATTTGGGTTTGTGTTTCTAAAATTTCTTTATAATATACCCTCTTCATATTCGGTTTATCAGCTCAGCGTTTGGTATCATGGTCAAGAGTCATTGTGTCATTCCCGCATACGGCGCGGCAAATAAAGTACATTTCGCGGGTTTTGGACTCAGCTCGATTCAGTTGCATCATGCGAGTTCAGGGAGTGGCTGATGCGTGTGGTTGTATGGTTGTTTGGTGGTTTCCCGAAACGAACGAATGCGGGTTCAATTGGTATTGCAGTGCCAATGTGCCATACTAATCGACGCATAACACATCGACTTTTTGACCCTTTGGCTAGCTAATTCCCAGAGGTGGAGCTATACCGAATTCCGCATCGGGATCATTTGTCGTTCACGTTCTGCTCTGCTCTTTTGTTTCACCGGCCAAAAGCCACCGGGTTTAGATGATTGATCAATCAAGTCATCCCTAGAAAATACCATTACCCCATTTCTGCGGTTTGAACATGCATACAAATTAGAGTGATCTAAAAAATATTTGTTTAGAATTGTTTTGAATAAGGCCCGGAAATTTTTTCGAATCCACATACAAATAAATCAATTTTTGTTTTTGAGAAACCCCACAGGCTGGTCCCTATATCCTCTATTGTAGCCTATATCCAGTTGAGGTCCCTAAAGTTAAAGCTTAGGTTGAAAAATAATTTTTGAAATAAGAACGTAAAAATTTTTGGCTGGAAATTGCTATTTTTTCAATTGGAAATTCAATCACTTGGGTAGAACTCGAACCACTTTGTTAAAAATGTATTTGTTTGAGGGTTGATCTCTTTGATTGGAAATTTATATATTTTGCTGAAAATTCTTTTTTTTTCAATTTAAAATTAATTCGTCACCCTACAAATGTAACTTTACCAATTTTTTCTGAAATTTAATCTTTTTTTTTACTTCAAAAATTGGTCTTTATTGGTAGAAAAATATTCCTGTTGGTGGAAATTTTCTCTCTTGAAAATTAATATTTTCTGATGGAAAATGCTGTCTTTTGACTTGAATATGTCTTGAATATGGATGGAATTAACCATTTCTCTGACATTTTTTTCTGTCTTGGCTGAAAAATCTATATTTTTTGAAAATTCGTCTTTTTCATAAAAAAATTCGTCTCTTTGGTAAAAAAAATAATCAATAATTTTGTAAACAATTTTTTGTTCGTTAAAAGTTGAAAATTCCTCTTTCCGGTTCAAAATTCAGCTATCTTGTTCAAATACATTTTATTGAAAATTAATCATTTTTGGTTGAAAATTCAATTATTTGTAAATTGGTGTATTTTGTTGAAAATTTGTCTTTTTTTTAATTTAATGAAAAACCATCTTATTGGTTGAAAATTGAACTATTTTATTGAAAGAACTTTATTTTTGTATGAAAATTAATTTTTCGAATTGAAAATTCAACTATTACATTTTAGGTTGAAAATTGATCGTTTTTAGTCGAAAATTCAGTTATTAAATTTTTCATTTAAAATTCTCCTTTTTTGGTTTAAAATTCAACCATTTGATTGAACATAGAACTACTTTGTTAAGAACTTATTTAATTTGTTGAAAATTGAACTATTTTGTCAAAAATGATTTTTTTTTCATTAAAATTATTTTTCTTTTTGCTGAAAATTTAACTATTCCAGTTTTGGTTGAAAATTCATATTTTTTTTTTACTTAATTTATCTTTTTTGGTAGAAATTAAAAATTTTCTTAATTGAAAATTCAACTACTTGATTGAAAATTAAACTACTTGATTGAAAATTAAACTTCGTTTCTTCAAATTTATTATATTGGTTGAAGACTTGACTATTTTGTTGAAAATCCTTTTTTTCTACAAAAATTAATTTTTTTGACTGAAAATTTAACTATTCCATTTTTGGATGGAAATTCATCGTCTTTAGTAGAAAATTCAACTATTCGGTTGAGAATCTTTGTTATTATTTGTTTGCGAATTGGTATATTTTGATGAAAATGTATTAAACTATATTTTAACTATTTGGTTAAAAATTTAACTATTTTGTTGATTTTTTTAAAATTCAAGTCTGGTTGAAAATTCAATTATTTTATTGAAAATTTGTTTTTTTGTTGTTGTTGAAATACCAACTATTCAATTTTTCGTTGATTTTTGGATTCTTATTACTGTATCCTGAATTCATTTAAATAATTTGAAATTCTTTTTAATTTTTCTAATTCAATTGATAAAATAATCAAAGGATTTGAAATATTCCAAAAGATTTCCTGAATCTGAAATTTTGGAAATCAACCAATTTTTAATTCGAAATTTTTAATCAATTTAATTCCAACTCCCTTAAAAATTAAGAGCGTTTTATTTTTAAACTGTTTTAAATTACAATTTCAAGGAATTTTAAGAAATTATTTCAATTATTTCCAATTCCTTTCAATTTTTTTGAATTGTTTTGTAGTCATTATACCCTTTTTTTTGTTAGAAATTGATACGGTTTCAGAAAATTTGAAGAGATTTTCCAATATTTTTACCGATTCATTTGGAATTCGTCCCGAATTCGTATTAATTTATAGTCAGTTCTTTTGAATTCTTCTGAATTTGCTCAATTGCACTTAATTCAATAGTTTTTTTTTATTTTTGGAAGTTTTTATTCAATTCAGAAATTATCTGGCAATTAACAATCATAATAAATTTTCTCACAATTATTTTTATCAACTCAAATTAATCATCACTTTTGATTATTATATAATATTATTATTATACCATTAATTATTATTACTATTAATCATTACTTAATTTTAAATGAAAAATTGGCAAAAGCTCAAAAATTCAGACAAGAATGGCAATTATCTGGTATTAATATAAAAGAAGATATGTAGCTTTAAACAATAATTTGTTTGAAAAATTATTAATTAATAAAAAAAAATTAATAAAAAATATTAATTATTAAAAATGGTTAAATCGCTACGTTCTATCTCCATTCTAGGAGAAAATTGCTAAAAACAATGATAAATTGTTTAAACAATTCGTAATTGATAATTATCGTCAAAAACTCGCAAAACCCATTTTTTCACTTATGTGTTTTTTTAGGACACTATAAAACCAAATTCGACAACCTTGTGAAAAATTTTATCTTTTTTGTTGAAAATTCGTCTTTTTTTTTGGTTTGAAATTAATTTTGTTAGTGTTGAAGTTCAACCCTTTTGTAAATAATTTATGTTTTTGGTTGAAAATTGGATTTTCTGTTTGAAAATCAAATTTTTTTGTTTAAAATTCAACTGCTTAATTGAAAGTCAATCTACTTTGTTAATAATAATTTTTTTGGTTAAGGAATGAATTATTTCATTGCTTGCAACTTTTTTTCAAAATTAATTTTTTCAAGCTGAATATTCAACGATTCCATTTTTATTGAAAACTGATCTTTCCATGTTACAAATTCAGCTATGTTTTAATTTTGAATTAATCAATTGATTTAATTAATTAGTTAATTGATTGATCAATTAGTTACTTAATTAAAATAATTTTATTCAACACGTGTTAAAAGTGAAATTATTTTGTTGACAATTATAATGAATATAATAAATATAAATATAATATATATATATATAATAAATATAATATAATAATTGAATTGAAATTAAAATAATAAAAACGAAATTAAAATTAAATTAACTTTTGGGTTTATAATTTCTCTGGTTGAATCTTGAGCTCTTTTTTTTTAATTATTTGTTTTTGCTGAAAATTCATAATTTCAGTTGAAAATTTATCTCTTCCGTGGAAAGTTAATATTTTTAAATTAAAAATGGATATTTTGCTGGATGAAGATTAATGTATTTGGTTGAAAATTCGTCTTTTTTGATAGAAAATTAATCTCCTTGATTAAATTCAATTTTTTTGGATTTCAAATTGAAATAGTTTTTTATTGAAATATTAACTATTACACATTTCGTTGAGAGTTAATTTCTTGCAGTAAAAATAGATAATTTTCTTCAAAGTCGAATTTCTTTGTGAAAAAAACCCCTTTTTTGGATAAAGATTCATTTGGTCCCAAATTTATCTTTTTTTTTTGAAATTTTTTTTTTTGGCTCGCAAATTCCACTGTTCCGTAGAAAATTTGCCTTTTTGGCTTGCAAATTCAACAGTTTGGTAGAAAATTCTACAATATTGTAGAAAATTAAAAAGTTTGGTTGAAAATTATTTTTTTGTAAAATTTTTATTCAGAATCGATATTACCCCATAAGTGAAAAATTGGGTTTCGCAAGTTGTTGGCGTTAATTATGATTTTTTTTCAGTTTCTCTTTCTAATACAGACTGTTTCTGGTATATAAAATAAATTTTTTTTACTGATAATTAGATAATTTTATAATTTTATTAAACAATATTTTTGAATAGATTTAGAATATCATGGGTTTGTCCAAACTTTTTAACTTTCTAGCTAAATCAAGTCAATAATTAATTATAGTTAACAGAAATAATTGTTTAACATCTTAAAAAAAATTTATATCAATATTCTCTAAGAGTAATGCTCGAAAATAGCAATTGTTTTATAATTTGTGAATTTTTTCCACCTTTCAACCATGATAACGTAATCATCAATTCAAGATTGATTTATAATTATTTAAACAATTTCTCATTATTTTTAATAATTTTCTCTCTGGATAATGATGAAAAATATCGTTTGTTTTCCAAAATTTTCAAGTTTTTGTCCACTTTTTGAAAATTGTTTATTGAACAACAAATTTTCTTTTGTAAATCTTGAGTCATATTACTTTTCAGTAGTGATAAACGTAAATTTAAAAAAATGTGAAGGATTTTAGAAATAATAGGAATTTTTTAAATTTTCAAAAATTTGAATGATGAAATCCAAAGAATGAATGAAAAGTATTTTCTGATTTGAAAAAGGTTTTCCAAGTGAAAATTTGATAATAAAAAGGATGTTGAATGACTAATAGCCCAAATGGATAATTGATGAATCACTTCGAAACGAGCAATTCCCTAATTGCATTTAATTGGATTAAAATAAGAAATGTACTCAAAGAACCTTGACTTATTACAAATTCAAAGGCCATGGAAGATAAATTATTCATAAAAACTTGCAATTTAAAAATTGACATCTTCGCTTGCTTCAAATCGATTCCCCAGCTTCAGGCCTGATTGAGGGTTTAATTAATTAAAGTGTAGACCGAGAGATCAATAATGAGCACCTCGAGCAGAATGTCTAGTTACCTGGAAAACCACAAAATATTTTTAACTCAAAATTTTCAAAATAAAAATGAAGAAAAAAATAAATAAAAAAATTCTCGAAAGCTTTGAAATAAAGTTTTTGTTTATAGATAAGCTGCAATTTTTAATTAAATTATAAACACAATTTTTTGTTTTCGTTCGTAGGGGTCCATAACTTGTTTTCCAATTTTTTAAAGAATTTTTTTTTGTGTATTTAAGAAAATTTCCGTTTTTTTTTTTTTCGCTTGAATTCTAATTGAATTAATAGTATCTTATAAGAAAATTAAAAAATTTTTGATTGAGAGTTAATTTCTTTTAGTTGGAAAGCGTACAATTATATTTTTGGTTCGCAAAATATCCCTTCGGTTAAAAATGGTACTCTTTGGTTAACAATTAAATTATTTTGTTGAAAATGCAACTATTTTGTCAAAAATTCATATTTTTTATTCAAAAATTCAATAATTAGTTTGAAAGTTAAACTACTTTGTTACAAATTCATTTTTGATTAAATATTTGAATTAAATGATTGAAAAGGAATTTTTCGAACTAGAAACTGAACTTGCCCAACAATTTTTTTTTCGAAAAGTAATCTTTTTGGGTTGACAACTCAAATAATTGATTGAAAATACATCTTATCAGTTGAAAATTCGTCTTTTTCGTAGAAAATTAATCTTCCTAATTTAAAATTCGTATTCTTTCGTCGAATTGAAATATTTTCTTTTTAAAATAACAAATAGTTTTTTATTTATTTATTGAATATAAAATCTTTTATTGAGAATTAATTTGTTTTGTTAAAAAAAATCAACTACTTGCTTTAAGGGTGAACAAAATAGTAAAAAATTCTTATTTTTTTTATTGAATATTTATCATTCTGGGTGAAAATTCAACTATTTATTCGCTAATTAAATTTTTTGTTTAAAATTCAGTTATTCAGTATAAAATCTCTCCTTTTGGCCTAAAAATTCAACAATTTAGTATAAAATTACATAAACTATTTCCTTTGAAATTAACTTTGAATATAACTATGCCTTTACAAATTTTTTTTTTTTTTTTTGGTTTAAAATTAATTTCTTCGTCTGACAATTCAACTATTTTACTACTGGTGAAACGTTTTTCCTTTCTATGTTGAAAATTCAACTATTTGAGAGAAAATTCTTATATTTCAATAAAAATTCGTCCATTTGGGTAGGAAGTTAATCTGGTATGATGAAAATTCATCATTTTGTTTGAAATTTCAACTATTAGTTTAAAAATTCATCTTTTTTATTCAAAAATTCAATAATTAGTTGAAAAGATAATAAAAAATAAAAAATACTCAATCAAAAATTCATTTTTTTAAATATTCATCTCTTTGGTTGAAAATTTAACTATTTTGTTGAAAATGCGTCTAATTTTTTGTTTGAAAATCAATTTATTGAACTAAAAACTTAACTTTCCCAACATTTTTTAAATTCGTCTTTTTGGGTTGAAAATTAAAAAATTTGGTTGAAAATTCATCTTTTTTAGTTGAAAATTAAAATACTTGGTTGAAAATTCAT
>CAKNXH010084914.1:10919-32550 GCA_932178445.1 Andricus quercusramuli
TGTTTGACAATCACCCGTATACTGTATACGAACTGTTTGCGAGTAGATAAGGTAGTTGGGTTGTGTTATACATATATACCTCGCGAGGAAAATTAAACTTCATGGGACGTACGTGTCACGAATAATGGAAAAGTTCAACGGCTTGTGGTCCTATCATCGCGACTTCGTGTCATCGACCACCCGAGTAAGGGTTGCACTGTTTACCTTTTCTTGGCTCTCGGTCGTCAGAGTTCTTGATTGTCAGAGGGATTTGCTCTGCTCTGCCCTCCTTGATAATGCGACAAAGTTACCTGCAGCTGCGGTTGGATAAGCTTGACTGAAAAGCTTGTTTCGTTTTATCTCTCTATTAAACTCGAGTCACAACAATTTGAGAATTGAACACTTAAAATTTAGAAAAAAAATCCATCGCAGCTCATTCAGAAATTTCTGGTGAAAAGTCTCACAAAACCTCCGCAGTCCCCATACAGTCCCAACCTGGCTCTTTGTGGTTTTCGGATATTTCTCGGATTGAAGCATCCTCTGAAAGGAAAATGTTTTCAAGACTTGGAGGAAATAAAAGAGCATGCGACGAAGCAGCTCTTTGCTATTTTGAAAAGTCGCTTTAGAAAATGCTTTGGAATGTGGTAGGATCGCAGCTCATTCCGAAATTTCTGTAAGACCCCGATTCACCAAAAATTGCTGAATAAGCTGCGATGAATCTTTTTTTTCAAAATTCGAATTGTTCAATTTTCAAATTAACTGATTTCAGGGATTTTAAAGTGTTCTATTGAGTTATAAAATTTTTAAAGCATTTAAAAAAATTCCAAGAATGAAAAGCTAATTAGTATTTACAAGAAAATAAATTGATTTTGAAGACTGAAAAAGATTTTAACCTGAAAATTCCACCTGAAAACCCATTAAAACTGATTGAAAACATAAATTATACTAAGTAAATAATAACCCAAAGTATAATAACAGTTGCTATACAACACATCGTAAAAAATAATGAGGAATAATAAACCTGGCGCGGAAATTACTTCGCATGAGATCATTTTTATTACTGTGCCTAATTTTAAATACATTTTTTATTTAACGACCCTAATTAAACTTGCGACAACATCTATTATTATGCATATAAAAGGTCTGTATGAAAGTTGCCGCACAATGTATACAAAATTTTATTCAAAGTAAAGGAATAATTTTTTAATTTTTGATAATACATGTGCTTTACTGAAGAAGAGTACATTCGAGAATATAATTTCACGTTCTCAAATGCACGTATCTTTAAAAAAAATAAAAAAAAAATATTTAAAAAACTTAACAAAGAAATTTCATCATAAAAAGTCTGGTAGAACTACATAGCTAGAGGCTCCTCCTTTCCCATTATTCAGCTTCGAGGATGAAAGAATACGAATATTAAGTTTTCGACCTATGAGCTTATAATGGAAAAAGAATAATTTTTTTTTTCAATAATAATCGACTTCAAGAAGAGTACAACTGAGATAGTTTTCTAAAAATAATCATCCTTATTGAAGCTTTTTAATGGTAAAATTTGGACCAAAAGAGATCAATTTTTTACCAAATACTTCAATAATAAGAAAACACATAAATTTTACACAAAATGATTGAATTTTCCAGTAAGAAAGGTTTTTTTAAAACAAAAAATTGAAAAGTTGAATTTTAAGTTTGAAAACATAATTTTTAACCACAAATTAAAAAGAACTGGAATAGTTACATTTTTAGTTAAAAAGTTTATTTTTGACAGAAAAAATAAGAATTTTCAATAAAACAGTTACATTTTAAATCAAAGTGATGAATCTTCAACCAAAAAAATTGATTTTCAATGAAGGAGTTCAACTTTTAACCAAATTGTTGAATTTTCAGTAAAAAAAATATTTTTAAACAAAAAAATGAATTTTTAACAAACTGGTTAAATTCTCAACCAGAGAGGTCAATCCTTGCCCAAAAACCTTAATTTTCCAAAAACTGGTTTCAGTTTTAACAAAGTAGTTGAATTTTCAACCAAATGGATGAATCTTCAACCAGAAAAATTTTAATCAAATTAAATTTATTAATCAATTTATTTTTGAAAATTACAGCAAAATTTCATTTTCAACAATAAAAAATTGATTAAATAATTGAACAATACAGAAAAATGATTGTGTTTATTTTCGATTTCAAATGATGAATTCCTGCTACTCAGAGAAGTTGTGAATTTGGTCAAAAATAATTGTTTGCACAAATAGAAATTTTTTAAATAAATAAAAATTGTTTCAATAATTTAAAATGGTTTGTAAAATGATGGATATGTAGTGAAAATATCAGAAATACAAAAATTCTACGAAGTTTTTTGAAAAATTTGCAAAAAAAAGCATTTTGTGAAAAGGATTAATTTTGAGGTTTGAAGATTTCAAAATATGTCAAAAAAAAAGAAATTAGAAGATTTTAACACAATTTTTTTCTTTCATTTTGCAGAACTAACGAAAGATATTTAGAAATTTGAAAAATTTTAAAAATATTCAAAAATAATTTCATTCTCAAAAAGATCTACAAAAATTTAAAATAAGATGTAATTTTTTGCCGATTTTGAAAAAATAAGATTTTTAAGAATTTTGAAAGTTTTCAAAAGAATACAAAATTTTCTTCCAAAATTCTTCGGAAAATTTCAAATAATTCTTTATCTTTGAAAATAAATTGTGAAAGGAAAATGAAGAAAATTTCAAAATCTTCCAAAAGTTTTCTTAAAATTTGGAAAAAAAAGAATTATACAATTTCAAAGCAACATTTTTTAATTTTGTAGGATTACAGAATTTCAAACAAAATTCGAGTAAGCTTGAGAGATATTTGAAAATTTTGGAAAGGCAGAGAAATAATTTAATTTAATAATTTATTTTTAAGGAAAATTGAAAAAGATGTTCAACAAATCTCGAAGACTTGAAGGCAATTTCGCAATTTTAAAATAGTTTAAAAAAATTGTAGGAAAACTTCTAATCATTCCAAAAGATATGTAGAAGCTTTGACAAAGTTTTAAAAAATAATTTAAAATGTGAAAATATTTTTAAAAATTTTAAACAAAATCTAGATCTTTGAAAATATGGAAATAAAATTCTCAAGATTTTTTATAATTATGAAAGGTTTCAAGATAATTATGAAATTTTGTTAAGATTCCTCGGAAAATTTTTAATGTTTCATTTTAAATTATGTTAGGTTTGAAAAAATTAATTTTAAAAGATTATTGAGAAAATTTAACATTCCAAAAGATTTCTAAAATTGTCAAAAAAGAATTGGGTCCCAAATACCTTTACAAAAGACTCAAAATTTTCCCAAAATTTGGTAAGATTCTATAAAATAAAAAAACGCTTTTTTCAAAATTTCTAGAGGTATTTGCAATATTTTTGAATTTTTCCAAGAAACCCAATAAAATTATATTTATATTATCGTGAAAACAAATCAAAAAATAAATAGTTATTCAAAATAGTTATTTTGTATAACAAATTATTTTTTCCCCCGAATGTTAATTTTGTCGATATTTCGTTTCTTCAAAAAATAAAAAATCTCTCCTTATTGGTTCAAAATTCAATCAAATTTTAAACTAAATTTATAAGTTGGCGACCAAAGAATTGAATTTTTAACCCAGTAGTTGAATTTTCAACATATGAAAAAAAAAGATTTTTTAATTTCTGAAGAAACAAAATATCGACAAAATTATAATTTTAAGGGAAAAATAATTTCTCAAACAAAATAGATATTTTGAATAACTATTGATTTTTTAAGTTTATTATTCTAATTTTTTTGCGGTAATATAAATATAATTTTCTTAGGTTTCTTGTGAAAATTAAAAAATATTGCAAAAGTCTCTAGAAGATTTGAGAAAACGTTTTTTATTCTATAGAATTTCACCAAATTTTTGGAGAAGTTTGAGTCATTTTTAAAGATATTTATTTTTTACTTTTTATTCATTTATTTTGAAGATATTTCTTTGACAATTTTAGAAATCTTTTGGAATGTTAATTTTTTTAATTATCTCCCAAAATTAGTTTTTTAAAAATCATATATTATTTAAAATAAAATCTTTAAAAATATCTCAGGAATCGTAACCAAATTTTATAATATTATTTTGAAATCTTTCACAATTTTTTAAAGGTTTAAAAACTTTATTCCGAAGTTTTGAAAAATCTAGATTTTGTTTGAAAATTTTTGAAAAATTTTCACATTTCAAATTATTTTTTGAAACTTTTTCAAAGCTTACATACATATTTTAAAATGATTCAAAGTTTTCCTACAAAATTTTTTTTCAATTTTTCAAGATTGAAAATTTGCCTTCAAATCTTCGAGATTTCTTAAAAATCTTTTCCAATTTCCGTCAAAGATAAATAAATAAATTCAATTATTTTTCTATTTTTCCAACATTTCTAAATATCTCTCAAGGTTATTCGAATTTTGTTTAAAATTTTGTAATCCTACAAAATTCAAAAATGTTGCTTTGAAATTGTATAGTTCTTTTTTTTTAAATTTTAAGAAATCTTTTGAAAGGTTTTGAAATATTCTTTATTTTTCTCTTAAAATTCGTTTTTTTTAAATTTACATTTTATTTTGATTATTTTGAGATCTTTTTGAGATTGAAATTATTTTCGAATATTTTCAAAACTTCAAAAATTTCTTAATATCTTTCGCTAGTTCTGCAGAATGAAAAAAAAATTGTGTTAAAATCTTATAATTTCTTTTTTCGACATATTTTGAAATCTTCAAACCTCAGAATTAATCATTAATCAATTTTTATTTTGTATTAAAAATTATTATTAAACCGAAAACCATTTGATAATGCTACCCTGGCGAAATTTTCGGATAGGAATTCATTCCTAACCAATCCGAAGTCATCCGAATCATTCCGGAATTTGTATCCGAACCAATCCGAGTTAATCCGATCTAATCCGAAAAAAGTTCTACACTTCGATCGAAATCGATTGAAAATTATTTCAACTCAATCCGATTCAATCCGAATCAATTCGAACCACATTTTCAATCTGATTGAATCCACTTAAATCCGAACTCGGTTTTATTCGGATTGAAAACCCGTTTGGGTCAATCCGAATTCGGATTGATTCGCATTCATTCGGATTGAAACGGATTGAGTCCGATTAATTTTAAGCGGATTTGGATCGAACGGAATGTAGAACTTTTTTCGGAATGGTTCAGATTGGCGAAATTTTTGGATACGAATTCGTTCCTAACCAATCCGAAGTCATCTGAATCATTCCGGAATCTGTATCCGAACCAATCCGAGTTAATCCGAACTAATCCGAAAAAAGTTCTACACTTTGTTTGATCGAAATCGATTGAAAATTATTTCCACTCAATCCGATTCAATCCGAATCAATCCGAACCAAATTTTCAATCTGGATGAATTCACTTCAATCCGAACTCGGATTTATCCGGATTGAAAATCAGTTTGGGTCAATCCGAGTTCGGATTGATTCGGATTCATTCGGATAGAAAATTAAGTTCGGATTGAAACGGATTGAGTCGGATTAATTTTAAGCAAATTTGGATCGAACGGAATTTAGAACTTTTTTTGGAATGGTTCAGATTGATTCGGATTGGTTCGGATACAGATTCCAGAATAATTCGGAATAATTCGGATTGAATTCCTATCCGATTCTATCGCCAGGGTAGTACTGATAAAAAATTCTAATCTCTTTCTTTTCATAAATAAATTTTAATACTCTGGAATAGTGGACATTCTTCAGCTGGAAGGAAGTTTCTCAGAAAGTTGAGATTTCATTCAGCTTGGATGATAAATAAAAGATATCAAGTAAATGCGATCCTCTGTAGCTTGAAAAGAGATAGATTTAGGAAAAGCGTATGTACTGATCTCCTCAAGAGGCGTACGCTAAAAATGATAAAGGCAGATTATCCTCTCTTAAGAGGCGATATCAGTTGCTTGGGCTGGGATCTGATCTCTCAGAGGCAATAAAAGCCTGCGTGCTTTTGCAGAACGTATATGCTTCTCTTCCTTATTTTTCTACCCCTTTATATTTTTTTACCCATACCTTCCCTCGAATTCTCTCTTCCTTTTTTATTCTAGCATAATAGGGTGGGTCGAGAAAATTTTTTGGAACCCGGAAATGGATGAAATTGTGTGAGCTTTCGAATAAAAAAGTCATTAGCACCATCTTAGCGCCTTCTTAAGTGGTAGTGACCTTCTTTGGTCAGCCGTGTCTAAATTTACGTATATTTTCAAAATTTTCAAAAATAATTAATTATTCTTCAGTTCGAAATTTCTAAAATGTTCAAAATTTTGGAAATTATAAAAGTTTAAACAATTTCTGAATTTTACAAAATGTTTAGAAAACTAAGAAAAATTTAAACCATTATAAAATTTTAAAAATGTCAGAAATCTTAAAAATTTGATAAATTTTGATAATTTTATAAATTTTGAACATTAGAGAAATTTTTATGATTTTATCAATTTTGAACACTTTAGCAATTTTGATTGTTTCAAAACTTTTAAGAAATTTTGGCAATTTTGAAAATTTTAGACATTTTGGATATTTTATAAATTTTGAAAATTTAAGGACTTTTTATAGTTTTAGAAACTTTCAACAGTTTCGAAATTTTGATCAGTTTGAAATTTTGACCAATTTCAATAGTTTTAAAAACTTTTGGATATTTTAGACATTTTGGAAATTTCAGAAATTTTGGTAAATTTCCAAATTTTGATAATTTTGAATCTTTGAGGTGATTCTATAATTTTATAAATGTTGACAATATGGTAAATTTAGAACATTTCAGAAATTTTAGAACTTTTGATCATTTAAAAAATTTGGAACATTCTAGAAATTTTCATAATTTCAGAAATTTAAAAATTTTGAACACAAATTTCAGAAATTTGAATGATTTCAGAAGTTTTGAAAATTTCATAAAATTCAGAAATATTAGAAGGTTTGGTAAGTTTGAAAATTTTGAATATATTTCACAAATTATGATGATTATATTGATTATATTAAAAGTTTTTAAAATTTCTGAATTTTACAAAATGTTTAATTTTCTCAAATTTCCCAAATTTTCTAAAAGTTGTAAAATATTCCAAATTTTCAAACTTACCCAACTTTCTAATATTTCTGTATTTTATGAAATAGAAAAAACTTCTAAAATAATTCAAATTTCTGAAATTAATGTTCAAATTTTTTTTATTTTTAACGTTCAAGTGGTAGTGACCTTCGTTGGTCAGCCGTGTCCTTGCATATAGTATGATGTGTCACCGCCAAACTGTGGTACCAAAACTTTCTGAAAATTTCGAAAATTTTTGGATTATCTGAATCCGTATATTATCAAAATTTTCGAAAATTATAGAATGTTCAAAATTTCTGAATTTTACAAAATGTTCAATTTTTTTAAATTTCCGAAATTTTCTGAAATTTGTCAAAGATTCCAAATTTTCAAACTTATCAAAATTTATAATATTTCTGAATGTTATGAACTGTTAAAAATTTCTAAAATCATTTAAATTTCTGAAAATAATGTTCAGAATTAACAAAATCTTAACATTATTCAAATTTATAAATTAATAAAAATTTCTAGAATGTTCCAAATTTTGAAAATTATAAACATTTCTGAAATTTCAGAAATTTGAATGATTTTAGAAATTTTAACAGTTCATAAAATTCAGAAATATTAGAAATTTCTAAAATGTCTAAAAAATATAAAATCTTTAAAAATAATTGGAATTGGTCAAATGAAATTCGAAATGAATTTCTGCTTATAAGAAGGAATTTCAGAATCGTGATTTCTATTTTCGTAGGGAATGAGAAAATTTTTCAAATTTTTTCAAAGAACTTTCTAAAAAATTTGGAAATTTGTAGATATTTTAGAAATTTTAGAAATTTTGGTAATCTAATGAATTTTGAAAATTTCAGAATTTTTATAATTTTAGAAAATTTGAGGAGTTTTATAATTTTAGAAATTTCGAACAGTTTCGAAATTTTAATCATTTTACCAATTTTAATAATTTTTGAAAATTTTAAATATTTTAGTAATTTTGGAAATTTCAGAAATTTTTGAAACTTTGAGATGATTCCGTAATTTTAGAAATGTTGACAATATTGTAAGTTTGAAACATTTCAGAATTTCCGAAAATTTTAGAAATTTAAATAACGTTTGAAATTTTAAATTGTTGAACATTAATTGCAGGAATTTGAATGATTTTAGAAATTGTTAACAGTTCCCAAAATTCAGAAATATTATAAATTTTGATAAGTGTGAAAATTTTTAATATTTCACAAATTTTTAATATTTTACGAATTTTAGAAAATTTTAGAAAATTTGGGAAACTTGAGAAAATTGAACATTTTGTAAAATTCAGCAATTTTGATAATTTTTATAAGTTCAAACATTTTGAACATTTTAGAAATTTTAAGCATCTCAGAAATTTTGAATACATACGGGAATTTAGATAATCAAATAGATAATTCCAATTTCCAAACTGTTTTTTTACCAACCCTACTGCATAATCTATTTATATTTTTAATGTTTTGTAATTAGGGAATGAAATTAGAGCTTTTTTTTTAAGAATTCTTATTTTTTCTCCTGTTTTCAAAAGAATTTTCTTTTTTCTCATTTTTTTTCTTTTACCATTATTTTTGTTCGGAATTTATTTGCAAAATTGATTATTTTGTTGAAAAAGCAACTATTGTGCTACAAAGTAATCCTTATAAGTCAAAATTCAACTGCTTGGTTCAAAGTCGAACAAGTTTATTAAAAAATCATTTTTTGGTTAAGAATTCACCCCTTCGGTTAAAAATGCAAATATTTTTGGAATAATTTTTGTTGTTTAAGAGTTAATTTTCTTCACTGAAAATGTATTTATTAAATTTTTGGTTGAAGATTTGTGTAATTTAAAAAAAAAATTGTTCATTTCAACTGCTCAATTCAACTCGAAAATTCAAAATTAATTCGAAAGTGAGCTTTAAAAATTAAAAAAATTAAAAATTAAAATTCAAAAATCAAGTTTGAAAATTCAAAAAATTCCAATTTCAAATTGAAAATTCATCCTCTTCGGTTAGAAATGAAATGGGTCGATTGAAAATTAATCTGTTTTGGTTAATTATTCGATTTTCTCAATTCAAATGTTCAATTCAACTCGAAAATTCAACATGAATTTCAAAATGAACATTGAAAATTCAAAAAATTCAGAATGAAAATTAAAAAATGAACTTTGAAGAATCAAAAAATTCAAAATTCAAAATGAAAATTCATCCTCTTCGGTTAAAAATGAAATTGGTTGTTTGAAAATTAATCTGTTTTGGGTAAGTTTTCAATTTTTTTACTTCAATTGTTCAATTTAACTGTTATTAATTTCAAATTAAAATCTATCATTGTGTTTTTTTGAAAATTTACCTATTGGGTAGAAAATTATTGTTCGTTGAAAATTCATGATTTTGGTTGAAAATTCAAATATTTTGATAAAAGTTGAACTACTTTATAAAAATTCATTTTTTGATAGTAGATTCATCCCCTACGTTGAAAATGTAAAAAGTTTCTTGAAAATTCGTTTCCTATCCGTTAATATTGAACTCTTCTTTTGGAATGCCGTTTTTTTATATAGGATTCATCATTTTTATTGGAAATTCATATTTTTGGGTTGAAATTCAGCTGCTTTGTAGGAAACCCTTTTTCGGTTCAAAAATACAACAATTTTTTAGAAAATCAAACTATTTTGTTGGAAATTAACTCTTTAATTTAAAATTTATATTTTTGGGTAAAAATTAAATTATTCATTTCGAAATTTAATATTCTGTTGGAAATCTAACTTTTTGAATGAAAAATTAATTTTTTTTCCGGAAATGTAGCTATTTCATTTGTAATAAAAAATTTTTCCTTTTCATTTTGAAAATTCAACTAGTTGAGAATTCGCTTTTTATTGAAAACTAGCTACTCAAGCTGAAAATTTAACAATTACATTTTTGGTTGAACATTTATATTTTTTAGTTGAAAATTTAACTATTTCGTTAGATAATTATCTTTCTTCATTGAAAATTAACTTTTGTGTTGAAAATTATTCTTTTCCGGTTTAAAAGTCAACTGCTTTCTAAAACATTTTTTTTTGTTAATTCTTTGTTCAAAATTAGTTTTTTTTTTGTCGAAATAAACTGGTTGATAAATTATTTTTTTTAGATTATTATTTTCCAAACTGCAAATTAAACTGTTCTATTTTTGGTTAGAAATGTATTCTCTTCAGTTCTGAATTTAACTATTTGGTTGAAAATTGATCTTTCATAGAAAAATAATTGATGTTTTAAGTTGATGTTTCAATCAGAAAATATATAAATTTTCAACAAAAAATAGAGTGGTTTAATTTTAAGTTAGAGAAATAAGTTTCTAACCGATTAAAATAAATTTGTAATGGAATGTTTGAATTTTGAACCAAACAGATGAATTTGCAACCAAAAAGATTAAATGTCTATAAGAAAAAAAAATTCTACGAAAAATTGAATAGTTAAATGTTTAGTTGAAAAAAAAATTTAAAAAAAAACTGGTTTTTAAAAAAAAGAATAATTTTCAAACCTATTAATTTCCTACGAAAAGAAAATTCAACAAAACATATGAATTTTCAATTAAAAAAGTTCAATTTTTTGTTAGAGAAAAAAAATGTCTAAAGAAATAAAATTTTAAGCTGAAATGGTGAATTATGAACAAAAAAACTGAATTCTTATTTTTAAAGAATAAAATAAAATTAATTGAAGAATGAGCGAATTCAGAGAGTTTCAAAATTATATCCTCCCTTGCAATTTTGAGTTAGAAACATTAAAAATGAAAAGATTGATTTTTTTAACTGAACAATTTTTAAATTAGAAGTAAAATTATTTTAATTTAAGGGCCTTACAAATTTATAATTTTTCAATTGTTATTCACAAATCAAAAATCGTGCTTAAATATATTTTAAATATTCTCTCAAAATTATCATTTTTAAAAATAAAAAATCATTTGCAACTTTTCCAGGAATCTTAAGAAAATTTTGGTATTATCTTGCAACCTCTAAATATCCTTAGACACTTTATTTCAGAATATTGAAAAATATACATTTTGTTTTGAAATTTTTTGAACGTTTTCAAATTTTCCAAATGTTTAAATACTGGAAGGTTGAAAAAATCACTTAAAATGTTCCGAATTATTTTTTGATCATTTTGGACCAAAAATGACAAATTTCCATCCAAAAATGGAATAGTTAAATTTTCAGTAAAAAAATTAATTTTCGTATAAAAAAAAAGGATTTTCAACGAAATAGTTGAGTCTTCAACCAATATAATAAATTTGAAGAAAAGTAGTTTAATTTTCAATCGATTAGTTGAATTTTCAATTAGGAGATTTTTAATTTCTGCCGAAAAAGATAAATTTACTGAAAAAAATATGAATTTTCAACCAAAACTGCAATAGTTAAATTTTACGGAAAAAATTGTAATGAAAAAAAAATCATTTTTGACAGAATAGTTCAATTTTCAACAAATAAAATGAGTTTTCAACTAAGAAGTTCTACGTTCAACCAAAAGCTTGAATTTAAACCAAAAAAGGTGTTTTTTTAAAGAAAAATTTAATAGTTGAATTTTCAACTAAAAACGATCAATTTTTCAACCTAAAATGGCATAGTTGAATTTTCAATTCAAAAAATCAGTTTTCATACAAAAATAAAGCTTTTTCAACAAAATAGTTCAATTTTCATACAATAAGATGATTTTTCATTAACTTTTTTTTAAATTCCAACCAGTGAATTGAATTTTTAATAAAGAGAATAAATTTTCTAATGAAAAAGAGATGTATTTACAACAAAAAAACGAATTTTCAATAAAATAGTTAAATTTTTAACCCTTAACCGAATAGTTTAACTTTTAACCTACAAAGATGAATTATTAACCGAAATGACGAATTTTCAATAATATACACCAATTTACAGACGAATAATTTAATTTTTAACTAAAAATGATTAATTTTCAGTAAAATAGATTTGAACTAAATAGCGGAATTTTGAAACGAAGAGAGAAATTTTCAATTAAAATGATGTATCTGCCATTCTGCGACCAAAGAATGAATGTCTGATAAAGTAGGTCAACATTTAACAAACAAACAAAAAATAAATTTTCTACAAAACAGTTGAATTTTCAATCCGAAATTATTAATTTTTTACCGAAGAGACGAATTTTCTAATAATAAAGATGATGTTTCAACAAATAAAGATTTTTCAGTCAAAACAAGAAAAAATGTCAAAGAAATTGTTGAACGAATTCCAGAACCATGAGCAAAATTCAAGGACTTGTCTAGGTTTTTTTAGTTAAAAACAAATTCCAGGACTTTTTAAGGTTTTCAAGGATTTCCAGGACACTAGAAAAACCCCAACTATTCCAAAAAAAAGTGTTCTTATCAGGGGAATGCTAATTGATAAGAAAATCCTTCCTAGCGTCAGTATCCCTGATGTCCTTGTTTATATTGATCTTATCCTTGATGGTGAGGAAGATGTGACAGTCATCTTTTTGTTCTAGAAGATTCAAAGTTAGGCACTATTATAGTCCATGTAGATTAAAAGCATAAAGGTTCTTCAGCATTCAAAAGCCAATACTTAGCATCAAGAGAACAACCAAAATGTTGTTCAACTCTATGGAATTTTATTGGATGAAAACCCCCAACTATTTAAAGAAACAATGTTCTTCTTATCAGGGGAATGCTAATTGATAAGAAAATCCTTCCTAGCATCAGTATCCCTGATGTCCTTGTTTACATTGATCCAATCCTTGATGGTCAGGAAGATGTGACAGTCATCTTTATGCTTCAGAAGATTCGAATTTAGGCACTATTCTAGTCCATGTAGATTAAAAACAAGGTTCTTCAACACCCAAAAGTCAACTTAGCATAAAGAAAGCAACTAAAATGTTGTTCAACTATTTTCTTTTTCCTGAGTATTGGTTATCGAACGTTAAGGAACATTCATTTTCTTAATGCACATGAACTAAAACTGTTCCTAAATGACTAGCTTTAATCTTCTTGAACAAAAACATAGTGTGACAATGGTATCTATCTTAACATCAAGGATTGGATCAATGTCAACCAAGTCATGTTCCTGAAGAGGAAAGCAGTGTCTTCCAAAAATTTTGGGATTTTTCATCGGACAACGACTAAAAAAGCCGAACATCATTTCACTTGTATTCCGTTTCTTCTCATCACAGGAATGACAATCAATGAATCATTTCTAGTGAGAGTATCCCTGATGTCCTGGTTGACACTGATCCAATCATTAATGTTGGGGAAGATGCGACAATCAAAAATATGTTCAAGCAGATTCAAGGTAGTCACGTTCATGCACAGTGCTAGTCCATGTACATTAATAATGATATAGAACTTCTTTAGTGTCTAAAAACCATTACTTAGGACAAAGAAGATACCTAAAATGTTCAACTCTATGGAATTTTATTCGATGAAAAACCCCAACTATTCAAAGAAACAGTGTTCTTCTTATCAGGGGAATGCTAATTGATAAGAAAATCCTTCCTAGCGTCAGTATCCCTGATGTCCTGGTTTAAATTGATCGAATCCTTGATGTCCAGGAAGACGTTACGCTCATGATTATGTTTAAGAAGAATCAGGATAGTCATTTTCAGGCACGGTTCTAATCAACGTGTAATCATAATATGAAGGTTTTTCAAGGTCCAATAACCAATAATTAGGGAGAGAAAATCGACAAAATTATTGTTTAACTCTATCGTACGAATTTATTCGATGAAAAGACCCAAGTTGTTTAAAAACACATTGTTTTTCTCATCAGAGGAATGACCAACAATGAATCCTTCCTAGTGTGAGTATCCCTGATGTCTTGGTTGACACTGATCCAATCATTGATGTTGGGGAAGATGCGACAATTAAAAATATGTTTGAGCAGATTGAAGGTAGTCACTTTTAGGCATAGTGCTAGTCCATGTACATTAATAATGATATAGAACTTTTTTAGTGTCTGAAAACCATTACTCAGGACAAAGAAGATACCTAGAATGTTGTTCAACTCTATGGAATTTTATTCGATGAAAAATCCCTACTATTCAAAGAAACAGTGTTCTTCTTATCAGGGGAATGCTAATTGATAAGGAAATCTTTCCTAGCATCAGTATCCCTGATGTCTGTGTTTAGATTGATCTAATCCTTGATGGTCAGGAAGATGTGATAGTCATCTTTATGTTTAAGAAGATTCAAAGTTAGGCACTATTCTAGTCCATGTACATTGAAAGCATAAAGAAAGGTTCTTCAACATCCAGAAGTCAACTTAGCATAAAGAAAACAACTGAAATGTTGTTCAACTGTTTCCTTTCTCCTGAGTATTAGTTATCGAGTGTTTTTAATTCATTCATTCATTAATTGATTCATGTTCTTAATGCACATGGACTAGAACTGTCCCTAAACATGACTAGCTTCAATCTTCTTGAACACAAACATAGTGTGACAATGGTATCTATCTTAACATCAAGGATTGGATCAATGTGAATCAGGTCATTCTCCGGAACAGGAAAGCACTGTTTTTCTAAAATTTTGGGTTTCTTCATCGGACAAAGTCCGAAAAATCTCAACAACATTTCTGTTGTTTTCCGTTTCCTAAGTGTTGATTTTCAAACGCTAAGGATCTTCATCCTAATAAACAAACATCTAATAGATTTGTGCTCCTCAAATATTCATAAACATAAATATGATCATCACATCTTCCTCAACGCCAAAGAATGTTTTAATCTAAACCTGGAACTTAAATTACTCATGCTATGAAGGACTGTCTAATCAATTGGCATTCCCCCGATGATAACAGTCTATAATTGAAGCTTTAGATTTTGTCAATATAATTTTGTCCGATATTATTAATTGTTCCAAATTGAAGGAATGCCCCCAGAAGAGTGTGAGATTTGGGTTTGTGTTTCTAAAATTTCTTTATAATATACCCTCTTCATATTCGGTTTATCAGCTCAGCGTTTGGTATCATGGTCAAGAGTCATTGTGTCATTCCCGCATACGGCGCGGCAAATAAAGTACATTTCGCGGGTTTTGGACTCAGCTCGATTCAGTTGCATCATGCGAGTTCAGGGAGTGGCTGATGCGTGTGGTTGTATGGTTGTTTGGTGGTTTCCCGAAACGAACGAATGCGGGTTCAATTGGTATTGCAGTGCCAATGTGCCATACTAATCGACGCATAACACATCGACTTTTTGACCCTTTGGCTAGCTAATTCCCAGAGGTGGAGCTATACCGAATTCCGCATCGGGATCATTTGTCGTTCACGTTCTGCTCTGCTCTTTTGTTTCACCGGCCAAAAGCCACCGGGTTTAGATGATTGATCAATCAAGTCATCCCTAGAAAATACCATTACCCCATTTCTGCGGTTTGAACATGCATACAAATTAGATAAATCCAAAAAATATTTGTTTAGAATTGTTTTGAATAAGGCCCGGAAATTTTTTCGAATCCACATACAAATAAATCAATTTTTGTTTTTGAGAAACCCCACAGGCTGGTCCCTATATCCTCTATTGTAGCCTATATCCAGTTGAGGTCCCTAAAGTTAAAGCTTAGGTTGAAAAATAATTTTTGAAATAAGAACGTAAAAATTTTTGGCTGGAAATTGCTATTTTTTAAATTGGAAATTCAATCACTTGGGTAGAACTCGAACCACTTTGTTAAAAATGTATTTGTTTGAGGGTTGATCTCTTTGATTGGAAATTTATATATTTTGCTGAAAATTCTTTTTTTTTCAATTTAAAATTAATTCGTCACCCTACAAATGTAACTTTACCAATTTTTTCTGAAATTTAATCTTTTTTTTTACTTCAAAAATTGGTCTTTATTGGTAGAAAAATATTCCTGTTGGTGGAAATTTTCTCTCTTGAAAATTAATATTTTCTGATGGAAAATGCTGTCTTTTGACTTGAATATGTCTTGAATATGGATGGAATTAACCATTTCTCTGACATTTTTTTCTGTCTTGGCTGAAAAATCTATATTTTTTGAAAATTCGTCTTTTTGATAAGAAAATTCGTCTCTTTGGTAAAAAAAATAATCAATAATTTTGTAAACAATTTTTTGTTCGTTAAAAGTTGAAAATTCCTCTTTCCGGTTCAAAATTCAGCTATCTTGTTCAAATACATTTTATTGAAAATTAATCATTTTTGGTTGAAAATTCAATTATTTGTAAATTGGTGTATTTTGTTGAAAATTTGTCTTTTTTTTTAATTTAATGAAAAACCATCTTATTGGTTGAAAATTGAACTATTTTATTGAAAGAACTTTATTTTTGTATGAAAATTAATTTTTCGAATTGAAAATTCAACTATTACATTTTAGGTTGAAAATTGATCGTTTTTAGTCGAAAATTCAGTTATTAAATTTTTCATTTAAAATTCTCCTTTTTTGGTTTAAAATTCAACCATTTGATTGAACATAGAACTACTTTGTTAAGAACTTATTTAATTTGTTGAAAATTGAACTATTTTGTCAAAAATGATTTTTTTTTCATTAAAATTATTTTTCTTTTTGCTGAAAATTTAACTATTCCAGTTTTGGTTGAAAATTCATATTTTTTTTTTACTTAATTTATCTTTTTTGGTAGAAATTAAAAATTTTCTTAATTGAAAATTCAACTACTTGATTGAAAATTAAACTACTTGATTGAAAATTAAACTTCGTTTCTTCAAATTTATTATATTGGTTGAAGACCTGACTATTTTGTTGAAAATCCTTTTTTTCTACAAAAATTAATTTTTTTGACTGAAAATTTAACTATTCCATTTTTGGATGGAAATTCATCGTCTTTAGTAGAAAATTCAACTATTCGGTTGAGAATCTTTGTTATTATTTGTTTGCGAATTGGTATATTTTGATGAAAATGTATTAAACTATATTTTAACTATTTGGTTAAAAATTTAACTATTTTGTTGATTTTTTTAAAATTCAAGTCTGGTTGAAAATTCAATTATTTTATTGAAAATTTGTTTTTTTGTTGTTGTTGAAATACCAACTATTCAATTTTTCGTTGATTTTTGGATTCTTATTACTGTATCCTGAATTCATTTAAATAATTTGAAATTCTTTTTAATTTTTCTAATTCAATTGATAAAATAATCAAAGGATTTGAAATATTCCAAAAGATTTCCTGAATCTGAAATTTTGGAAATCAACCAATTTTTAATTTGAAATTTTTAATCAATTTAATTCCAACTCCCTTAAAAATTAAGAGCGTTTTATTTTTAAACTGTTTTAAATTACAATTTCAAGGAATTTTAAGAAATTATTTCAATTATTTCCAATTCCTTTCAATTTTTTTGAATTGTTTTGTAGTCATTATACCCTTTTTTTTGTTAGAAATTGATACGGTTTCAGAAAATTTGAAGAGATTTTCCAATATTTTTACCGATTCATTTGGAATTCGTCCCGAATTCGTATTAATTTATAGTCAGTTCTTTTGAATTCTTCTGAATTTGCTCAATTGCACTTAATTCAATAGTTTTTTTTTATTTTTGGAAGTTTTTATTCAATTCAGAAATTATCTGGCAATTAACAATCATAATAAATTTTCTCACAATTATTTTTATCAACTCAAATTAATCATCACTTTTGATTATTATATAATATTATTATTATACCATTAATTATTATTACTATTAATCATTACTTAATTTTAAATGAAAAATTGGCAAAAGCTCAAAAATTCAGACAAGAATGGCAATTATCTGGTATTAATATAAAAGAAGATATGTAGCTTTAAACAATAATTTGTTTGAAAAATTATTAATTAATAAAAAAAAATTAATAAAAAATATTAATTATTAAAAATTGTTAAATCGCTACGTTCTATCTCCATTCTAGGAGAAAATTGCTAAAAACAATGATAAATTGTTTAAACAATTCGTAATTGATAATTATCGTCAAAAACTCGCAAAACCCATTTTTTCACTTATGTGTTTTTTTAGGACACTATAAAACCAAATTCGACAACCTTGTGAAAAATTTTATCTTTTTTGTTGAAAATTCGTCTTTTTTTTTGGTTTGAAATTAATTTTGTTAGTATTGAAGTTCAACCCTTTTGTAAATAATTTATGTTTTTGGTTGAAAATTGGATTTTCTGTTTGAAAATCAAATTTTTTTGTTTAAAATTCAACTGCTTAATTGAAAGTCAATCTACTTTGTTAATAATAATTTTTTTGGTTAAGGAATGAATTATTTCATTGCTTGCAACTTTTTTTCAAAATTAATTTTTTCAAGCTGAATATTCAACGATTCCATTTTTATTGAAAACTGATCTTTCCATGTTACAAATTCAGCTATGTTTTAATTTTGAATTAATCAATTGATTTAATTAATTAGTTAATTGATTGATCAATTAGTTACTTAATTAAAATAATTTTATTCAACACGTGTTAAAAGTGAAATTATTTTGTTGACAATTATAATGAATATAATAAATATAAATATAATATATATATATATAATAAATATAATATAATAATTGAATTGAAATTAAAATAATAAAAACGAAATTAAAATTAAATTAACTTTTGGGTTTATAATTTCTCTGGTTGAATCTTGAGCTCTTTTTTTTTAATTATTTGTTTTTGCTGAAAATTCATAATTTCAGTTGAAAATTTATCTCTTCCGTGGAAAGTTAATATTTTTAAATTAAAAATGGATATTTTGCTGGATGAAGATTAATGTATTTGGTTGAAAATTCGTCTTTTTTGATAGAAAATTAATCTCCTTGATTAAATTCAATTTTTTTGGATTTCAAATTGAAATAGTTTTTTATTGAAATATTAACTATTACACATTTCGTTGAGAGTTAATTTCTTGCAGTAAAAATAGATAATTTTCTTCAAAGTCGAATTTCTTTGTGAAAAAAACCCCTTTTTTGGATAAAGATTCATTTGGTCCCAAATTTATCTTTTTTTTTTGAAATTTTTTTTTTTGGCTCGCAAATTCCACTGTTCCGTAGAAAATTTGCCTTTTTGGCTTGCAAATTCAACAGTTTGGTAGAAAATTCTACAATATTGTAGAAAATTAAAAAGTTTGGTTGAAAATTATTTTTTTGTAAAATTTTTATTCAGAATCGATATTACCCCATAAGTGAAAAATTGGGTTTCGCAAGTTGTTGGCGTTAATTATGATTTTTTTTCAGTTTCTCTTTCTAATACAGACTGTTTCTGGTATATAAAATAAATTTTTTTTACTGATAATTAGATAATTTTATAATTTTATTAAACAATATTTTTGAATAGATTAAGAATATCATGGGTTTGTCCAAACTTTTTAACTTTCTAGCTAAATCAAGTCAATAATTAATTATAGTTAACAGAAATAATTGTTTAACATCTTAAAAAAAATTTATATCAATATTCTCTAAGAGTAATGCTCGAAAATAGCAATTGTTTTATAATTTGTGAATTTTTTCCACCTTTCAACCATGATAACGTAATCATCAATTCAAGATTGATTTATAATTATTTAAACAATTTCTCATTATTTTTAATAATTTTCTCTCTGGATAATGATGAAAAATATCGTTTGTTTTCCAAAATTTTCAAGTTTTTGTCTACTTTTTGAAAATTGTTTATTGAACAACAAATTTTCTTTTGTAAATCTTGAGTCATATTACTTTTCAGTAGTGATAAACGTAAATTTAAAAAAATGTGAAGGATTTTAGAAATAATAGGAATTTTTTAAATTTTCAAAAATTTGAATGATGAAATCCAAAGAATGAATGAAAAGTATTTTCTGATTTGAAAAAGGTTTTCCAAGTGAAAATTTGATAATAAAAAGGATGTTGAATGACTAATAGCCCAAATGGATAATTGATGAATCACTTCGAAACGAGCAATTCCCTAATTGCATTTAATTGGATTAAAATAAGAAATGTACTCAAAGAACCTTGACTTATTACAAATTCAAAGGCCATGGAAGATAAATTATTCATAAAAACTTGCAATTTAAAAATTGACATCTTCGCTTGCTTCAAATCGATTCCCCAGCTTCAAGCCTGATTGAGGGTTTAATTAATTAAAGTGTAGACCGAGAGATCAATAATGAGCACCTCGAGCAGAATGTCTAGTTACCTGGAAAACCACAAAATATTTTTAACTCAAAATTTTCAAAATAAAAATGAAGAAAAAAATAAATAAAAAAATTCTCGAAAGCTTTGAAATAAAGTTTTTGTTTATAGATAAGCTGCAATTTTTAATTAAATTATAAACACAATTTTTTGTTTTCGTTCGTAGGGGTCCATAACTTGTTTTCCAATTTTTTAAAGAATTTTTTTTTGTGTATTTAAGAAAATTTCCGTTTTTTTTTTTTTCGCTTGAATTCTAATTGAATTAATAGTATCTTATAAGAAAATTAAAAAATTTTTGATTGAGAGTTAATTTCTTTTAGTTGGAAAGCGTACAATTATATTTTTGGTTCGCAAAATATCCCTTCGGTTAAAAATGGTACTCTTTGGTTAACAATTAAATTATTTTGTTGAAAATGCAACTATTTTGTCAAAAATTCATATTTTTTATTCAAAAATTCAATAATTAGTTTGAAAGTTAAACTACTTTGTTACAAATTCATTTTTGATTAAATATTTGAATTAAATGATTGAAAAGGAATTTTTCGAACTAGAAACTGAACTTGCCCAACAATTTTTTTTTCGAAAAGTAATCTTTTTGGGTTGACAACTCAAATAATTGATTGAAAATACATCTTATCAGTTGAAAATTCGTCTTTTTCGTAGAAAATTAATCTTCCTAATTTAAAATTCGTATTCTTTCGTCGAATTGAAATATTTTCTTTTTAAAATAACAAATAGTTTTTTATTTATTTATTGAATATAAAATCTTTTATTGAGAATTAATTTGTTTTGTTAAAAAAAATCAACTACTTGCTTTAAGGGTGAACAAAATAGTAAAAAATTCTTATTTTTTTTATTGAATATTTATCATTCTGGGTGAAAATTCAACTATTTATTCGCTAATTAAATTTTTTGTTTAAAATTCAGTTATTCAGTATAAAATCTCTCCTTTTGGCCTAAAAATTCAACAATTTAGTATAAAATTACATAAACTATTTCCTTTGAAATTAACTTTGAATATAACTATGCCTTTACAAATTTTTTTTTTTTTTTTTGGTTTAAAATTAATTTCTTCGTCTGACAATTCAACTATTTTACTACTGGTGAAACGTTTTTCCTTTCTATGTTGAAAATTCAACTATTTGAGAGAAAATTCTTATATTTCAATAAAAATTCGTCCATTTGGGTAGGAAGTTAATCTGGTATGATGAAAATTCATCATTTTGTTTGAAATTTCAACTATTAGTTTAAAAATTCATCTTTTTTATTCAAAAATTCAATAATTAGTTGAAAAGATAATAAAAAATAAAAAATACTCAATCAAAAATTCATTTTTTTAAATATTCATCTCTTTGGTTGAAAATTTAACTATTTTGTTGAAAATGCGTCTAATTTTTTGTTTGAAAATCAATTTATTGAACTAAAAACTTAACTTTCCCAACATTTTTTAAATTCGTCTTTTTGGGTTGAAAATTAAAAAATTTGGTTGAAAATTCATCTTTTTTAGTTGAAAATTAAAATACTTGGTTGAAAATTCAT
>CAKNXH010084917.1:0-11964 GCA_932178445.1 Andricus quercusramuli
CATCAATTATTACCTGAATAAGTGAATAGTGGGCAGAAAGTTAAAAATTTCAGAAAAAAACGCAACTCGTCACTCCAAGTGAAAAACAGACAATATTTAAAAATTAAAAAAAAAACAGAAAATTTCTACCATTAAGCAAATAGAATATTATTAACAATATTAATAAATTGTTTAGAAAATTATTTTTGTTTACATGAATCATTAATTACTTCACTTTAATCAAAAAATGGACAAAATTTAATAAATTTTAAATAAAAGCAAGTGACTAGTATCAATATAGAAAGAGATAGCTATAGACAATAAGAATTTGTTTAAACAATTATTTTTGCTATGTTTAATCAAATATTAACTCACTCCAAGTGAAAACTAAACAATAAGTTGAAAATTTCAGAAAAAACCCGCAATTTCCAGCATTATTCAAAAATAATATTATGAACAATAATGATGAATTGTTTAAACAATCATTATTGTTAACTCTGATGTACAAATACCTCTTATTAATCAAAAATTGGATGAAAAGTGAAATTTTTTCGAAGAAAACCGCGACTTTCTATTTCCATTCTAAGCGAAAATTGCTAAAAACAATGATGAATTATTTAAACAATTTATGTTAACATCCACTTATCAGTATAAAGTAGTGCTTCATGTATCAGAAAAAAATTCCATGAAAAAACCGCAAAAAAAATCATAATTAGCGCCGAAAGCTCGCAAAACTTATTTTTTCCCTTATGGTGTTTTTTGGGACACTGTAAAACATACCTATGGGGGTTATATTTAAACATTAGTATTTTTTTGTATTCTGTAGCTAATTTATTTATGAAACTTCAAAAAAAAATTGTTTGAATCATTATTGGACCTCCCTATTACACAATCCTCTATTGGGGTGATTTTCCCTGTCTCAGGAAGATAAGAATATTGGGGGGGGGGGGGGGGGTAGTGGATTTTTCCTGCGATCCATTTTTCAAGAAAATACAAACATGAAAGGTTCCTTTCAAAAGGGTGCGGTAGTGAGGCTTTAAAACAGCACAAGAGTTGGGAGCAGTAAATTATGTAGCATAATGCCTTTCTACGCTTCATCCGTCAATGTCACGACCTGCACCTTTTTAAAAGTCCAAACTAAAGTACCAACCACCCGAGCCGACTAATATAACCCTATTTACCTTTCACGCATTTTTAACACGTCCACATTTTAAATACCTTCACATTTTTAACGACCTCGTTTATTTAATCCAGGTCTGTTCCGCTAGCACCATCCACAAAGGGATTCGAACAATTTTTGCTTCTTTATGGGTAATTGTGAAATTGAGGGCAAACTTGAACTTTTAAAATTTGATAAACACTCATAATGATCCTCTAAAAAATGTTCAGTTATTTTTATTCATTTCTGTTCCTATTTACTTTAATTTAATATAAGAAGACCCGCAGCGTCATTACCGTACGGCGTCCCAACCTCACTTTGCACAAGGGTAAACTGATTTTTTCTTTTTTTTTAGACAGTAATCTGAAAAACGCTCAATGTATCAAATTTGTAAACATTAGATGAACATAAATTTAATTGCTCATTTTTTAAGTCAAATAAATAATATTGTAAAAGCCTTGAAGTCTGTCCCTCATTTTTTGAGATGTGAGACGTCATTACCGTACGTATTTTTTTTTCTAGTAAAATATTGTAGTTAGAGTTGAGTAATAAATACAGAAATATTAGACGTATCGTTTAATACAAGATTTTATCAAATTGAGCTTGAAATATTAACTCTCTTTTTTGTGAATCCGATACTAAAACTGAAAAGTGCACCTTGAGAACAAAAGCGTCATTTCCGTACGTGCGCTAAAAACAATTTCTGGGGTAAAAAAAAAATTATAAGAACCATTCCGGTACTTGCTTGGCGGTGTTTTCTTTCATAGGTAGGTGACTTTTTATAATTAGAATTTTTTTTTTTTTTATAAACATTAAAAAAGGTTAACCTTTTTTTTTTAAATTTGTATTTTTCTGTAGAAAAGTCTATTGAAATCCTTTTGAATTGAAATTCAAATCTTTTTGAAAATTTGTCTTTTTCATTTGAAAATTCAAATTTTTTAGTAGAATTTTTATTTTTAATAGACAAAAATGCAACTGTTATTTTTAAAATTCAACAATTATGTTAAAGAGTCGTACTTTTTTGGTTGAAAATTCCACTGTTTTGTAGAAAATTTAACTATTTTGTAGAAAATTTACTTTTTGGTTAAATTTAATATTTTGAAAATTCAACTATTTTTTTTTAATTTTTTTTTTTTATCGAAAACTCATTTGTTTTAAGAGAAATTTCATCTTTCTTGGATAAAAATGCAACTTTTTGGTTTATAATTTATCAATCTTGTTGAAAAGTCATACTTTTTGGTTGAGAATTCTGCTGTTTTGTTGAAAATTTAACTATTTTGTAGAAAACTTACTTTTTGGTTAAATTTAATATTTTGGTTTTGAAAAGAGAACTGAAATCTTTTCTGGATAAAAATTTAACTATTTTTTTGAATTTTTTTTTTTTTTTTTAATTAAAAATTTAACTGTTTTAAGAGAAATTTCATCTTTCTTGGATAAAAATCCAACTGTTTGTTTGAAACTAACACTATTTTGTTAAAAAGGCAAACTTTCGTTTGAGAATTTTACTATTCGGTTAAAAATTTAACTATTTCGTAGAGAATTAAACCATTTCGCTGAGAATTCATATTTTGATCTTGAAAAGTCAACTGGAATCTTTTCTGGATGAAAATTCAACTATTATTTAAAAAAAATTTGTTTTCTTTTAAAAAAAAAATTAATCTTTTTTAAGAGGAATTTCATGTTTTTTGGATAAAAATGCAACTATTGGGTAGAGAATTCAACAATTTTGTAAAAAAGTCATCCTTTTTGGGTAAAAATTTGTCTTTTTGGATTGAAAATTCAATTTTTTTTTCGTAGGAACTTATTTCTGGGTTAAAAATTCTTTTCTGATCGTGAAAAATGAACCAGAATCTTTTTTAACAGAAAATTCAACAATTTTTCTTTCATTTGTCTTTTTTTTTTTTTTTTTTAAGTTTAAAAAAAACGGCTCGGCTTAAACTTCAACTATTAAGTTGGAAATTAATCTTTTTAAATTGAAAATTCAACTCTTTGGGTAAAAGTTAAACTACATTGTTAAAAATTTATTTTTTCGATTGAAGGCTTATGTTTTTGGTTAAAAATGTACCTTTTTAGGAAAGCCTTTTTTTGGGTTTAAAATAAATTTTAAGTAGTTCGAATTTGAAGCAAGCAATTGTAAATTTTCAAACAATAAATATGAATTAACAAAAAGATGTAGTAGTTGATATTTTAATCAAGAAAAGATTTTTTTTCAAGTAAAAAACAGAATAACTGAAACAGAAAAATTAGGTTTCAACGAAATTCTAGAATCCTTAACAAAGGAAGATTTTCTTAATCAATTAAGAAAAAAGTTCATCCAAAATGTTGAATAATTTTCGTTGTTATATTTTTTGTCTATATTGTATAAATTCAATATTTTTTAAATATTTATTTTTCATATTTTTTCTAAATTGTGAAAAAATGACTCCCTACCTCCGCTGGGATCCGAACCCAGGTCTTTCATATTTCCAGTCTGACCATGTAGACAAAAAAATTAACATAAAGATGATCTATATTCACCTGGTCGAAAACCTTAACATCAAAAATATACAAAAGAGACAAATTTTCAACAAAATGCATAAATCTTCAAATACATTAAAAAAAGTTATTTAAATTATTATTATTAAATTATTTGAATGAAAAAAAAAAATTTAACTCAATTTTCAACAAAATATCTCCAACTAAGAAGATCAATTTTCTAATAAGAAGATGAATGTTGAATAAATAAGATAAATTTTCAACTAAACAGTTAAATTTCTAAAATAAAAAAATGAATTCTCAGCCAAAAATGAAATGGCTATATTTTTATTCGAAAAAAAATTACTTTTTGATAAAAAAAAAAATCTTCTACTAAAAAGTTGAATTTTTTACCACACAGTTGAATTTTCTAACAAATTATTGAATTTTTAGTAGAAAGAAAAAAATAATTTCTCTCTAAAAAAGGTCAGTTTGAACAATTTAATTTAATTTTCAACGAAAGAGTTGAATGCTGTAGTAGAATCAGAAATCTTCAACAAAAAAATATATTTCTAAGACAGCAGTTCAATTTTCAACCAAAAGGTTAAATTTTTATACAAAAAAGATGAATTTTCAATAAAAAAATAATAGATGATATTTAAAAAAATTGATTTTAATCCAAAAGGGAAAAAATATTCAACAAAATGCATACATTTTTAACAAAATAGTTGAATTTTCAACTAAGAAGATCCATACAGAAAATTTGAAGAATATTTCAAATGTCTGTTTAATTTCAGAAAAATATATTCACAAAAAAGAAAGAGATTGTTTCAAAAAAGATTACGTCTAATGTTAATTTGTTATTTGCTTTTAACTAAAAAGCCAAAGCAAAGTTAATAATTTAAGAAAAACCGCTACTTTTTAGAAATTAATAATAATAATAATAATAAATCTTTATTTATCTTTATTATCTGCGAAAAAATATATAAAAACAATAATAAATTGTTTAAACAATCATGTTGTTAACTTTCATTAATTATTACCTCACTAAACGAAAAGTGAACAAAAAGTTGAAAAATAGAAAAAAAACACGGCTTTCTAACTGTATTCTAAGAGAAAATAGTCAAAAACAATAATAAATTGTTCAAAAAGCAAAAACATATGAGCAATAGGGCAGAGAAAGATTATAAGTAGGGGAGAAATTGAAGAGAGGAAAATGGAATACGGGAGGGTGTGTAGTGGATGGAATGGAAAATAAGATAGTAAGAATAGAAAAGGGCTCAGATGAGGGAAGGAGCAACTGATGGGTGGGGTAAATAAATAAGTTGGGGAAATCTGGAGAAGGGAGATAATGTGTTAAGGGAAGTAGGGGGAAAAATTAACGTCAGAATAGGCTACGAAACCATTTTTTTACGCGCCTGGCATCTTTCCGTCCGTCGTACTCCTTTCTCTGGGGAGAAATTACGGAAAGTGTCGGGAAATAAAGGGAGGGGAAATTAGATGTTATCAGGGTGGGCCATTACTGGGAGTGAAACGAAATAAGGGAGATGTATGGGAGTAAAAGAATATGATAGAAGTACAAATATAGGGGACGTGAGAGAAAATAAGAAGGTGGAAGTAAGGGAATGAGAGGGAGAATGGCAGCAAAGGAACTTGTGGTTGGAAAAATCCAGGGGATTGAGAAGGAATTAGGAAAATTGATTGGATGGGAAGTGCAAGAAGTCAGTGAAGGAAGGAAGGGAGTGAAGTGAGTCGCGGAATATAGAAAGCGAAGTGAGGAGAGGGATAATAGAGTAGTGTAGGTGAGTATGAGACGAGAGAAGTAGGAAATGGAGAAAGTAGGGGGAAAGTAGTGAAAGTGAGGGAAAGCAAGAAAGGTAGAGAGAGATGATAAGCTAGGCAGGTATTGAAAAGAGAGGAAAACGTAATAGGAGAAGGTGCATATTGGATGGTATGAAAAATATGTTAGTATGGGAAGGGGCTTAGATGAGGGAAGCAGAAACTGAGGGGTGGGGATACAGAAATAAGTTGGGGAAATCTTAAGGGGGGAGATAATGTGTTAAGGGAGTTAGGGGACAAAATTGGCATCATAATAAGCAACCAAATCCTTTTTGTAGGCGCATGGCGTCTTTCCGTCCTTCTTACTTTTCTTAGGTGGGAGATTAGAGCATATTTTGGAAAATAAAGAGAGGGAAATGTAAATGTTATAAGGGTGGACCAGTACAGGAAGTGAAGGGAAATAACGGGAGAGTAGGGTAGTAAAGAAATATGAAGAATGAGAAGTATAGGGCACTTGAGAGAAAATAAGGCGGTGGAAGTAAAGGAATAAGGGAAAGAATAGTAGTAAAGGAATGTGTGGGATAGGGAAGTGAAGGGAATTGAGGGGGAATTATGAAAAGTGATTAGAGGGGAAGTATACGAAGTGTGTGGAGGAAGAAAGTGAGTGAAGTGAGTGGAGGAAGAGAAGGAGCGAAGTGAGGAGAGGGATAATAGAGTAGTACAGGTGAGTATGAGACGATGGAAGTAGGAAATGGGAAAAGTAGGAGGAAAGTAGTGAAAGTGAGGGAAAGCAGGAAAGGTAGAGAGAGATGATAAGTAACGCAGGTATTGAAAAGAGAGGAAAATGTAATAGGGGAAGGTGCATAGTGGATGGAATGTAAAATAAGATAGGAAGTATAGGAAGGGCTTAGATGAGGGAAGGAGCAACTAAGGGGTGGGGGTACAGAGATAAGTTGGTGAAATCTGAAGGGAAGAGATAATGTGTTAAAGGATGGTAGTCGAAGTGCGGAAAAGCAGAAAGGTAGAAACAGATGATGAGTAAGAGAGGTATTGAAAAGAGAGGAAAATCTAATGGAGGAAGGTGCATAGTAGATGGAATGAAAAACATGTTAGTATGGGAAGGGGCTTAGATGAGGGAAGGAGAGACTGAGGGGTGGGGGTACAGAGCTAAGTTGGGAAAATCTCAAGGGGGGAGATAATGTGTTAAGGGAAGTAGGGGACAAAATAAGCGTCATAATAGGCTACGAAACCCTTTTTTGTAGGCGCATGGCGTCTTTTCGTTTTTCGTACTTTTTTCTCTTTAGGGAAAATTGGGAAAGTGTCATGAACTCAAGGGGACTGAGAAAGAATTAGGAAAAGTGATGGGAGGGGAAGTATAGGAAGTGTGTGGAGGAAGAGAGGAAGTGAAGTGAGTAGAGGAAGAGAAGGAGCGAAGTGAGGGGAAGGATAGCATGATAATGTGGATGAGTAAGAGACGGGGAAAGTAGAAAATGGGAAGGCTAGGGTGATAATAGTGGGAGTGAGAGAAAGTAGGGAAGGTTGAAGTGGGGGAAGGAGAAGGTGAGGAGAATGATATTAGGGTGAGGAAGTGATAATAGGAGAGTTATAGGGAAAGGTTAGGAGATGGAGGGTGTATGGGATTGGAGGGGAAGGAGGGGGTGGCCGCCCCCCGCCGTGGCGCCCCCCCCCCCCCCGCCGCGCCCCAATATTTGAAGAAACAATTTTTTGTAGGCGCGCAGAGCACATTTTCTGATATTTTTTTTTCTTGATGCAACAGCTGAAAAAGTTGTGTATATCTAGAAGGTTTGGCTAATTAAAAGCTTCTAGAATTGTTTGCTCAAACTTCGGGCATTACGTGCGTTAACAAAATTCAGGAAGTTTTCCTATACGAGAAAAGTTCCCCTTGCTTTCACGTAAAAAGGTAAACAATCAAGAAACTGAGTCGCAGAAAATGTTTGTATTTATATCGTTAAATGCTGCCTCCTTCTGAAGCCCAATCAATTGATGGAAGTTGGAGTATTTGTATTCCTACTTTATCCGATCATGTTTATTTTTTTTCTTACTTTTATGAGAATATCAGAATATCGGTAGAAATAGTTCATATAAATTTTTTTCCATCTTAATGAAACCGTTGCAAATAAAAACCACATTTTATCGAGATTTGTCAGAAATAAATGGCGATGGAGGAAGTATGATCCTTATGAAAAATACATTTAATTGCTTCCATTTAAAAGTAAAAATAATAAATAATAAGTTTGAAATAATCTCATATTTTTTAATTACTTGTTTACCATAATTATAATTTGTTGAACCTCACAATTAATTTTCTTATTTTGGCTTTGTAATTAAGATCAATAAATTTTTTAAATAATTGTGCTACGTAAGAAAGTATAAATTTAATAGTATTATTATTAAATTATAAGTTTAATATTTCGTAACAAATTTATTAAATAATTATGAATTAAAGAGTTGTTAAGATAGTATATTGTATTAAATACTATTAGATTTTTAATTCCTGACCCAATACTATTTGGGAAATTTTCCCAATTGAAAAACATAAACAATTCAAAAATCTATAATAAAAAATATTTAAATATTTAACAGAGAAAAGTTTTTTTTAACCAAAGAAACTTCTTTTGATTTCAAAAATTTCGTTTCGCCTAAAGAAATTGATTTTTGTTGCGATAAAAAATTGTTCTCTAATTCTGAGCCTTTTTGATGTTTTCCATTTTTGAAACTAATCCATTTTTAAGATATTGCTTACTAATTCTTGATGTGCATAATTTAGAAAAAAAACAATATTTGTATGAGAAAAGAACCATTTTGATATGTTTTAAATCGTTTTCATAATCAAGAATATTTCCTGCTCTAAAATTACCGACTGCTAAAAGGGTAGGCACCTACTTTATCCACCGACGATTATGCAGAAAGTTGTATTACCATCGATCGGTGTACTCAGAATTTAAATTGCCACCAATCAGCAAAGTAGATTACTTTTAGTCGATAAAGTTAAAGTCTAGATTACCATCAATCGGTAAAGTAGAAATGTCACATGGAATCTTGTCAAAGTCGATAAATTAAGTTTATACTTCACATAAGTTTTCAAATATTAAGACTTCGAGACATTTTTGCAACTAAATCTTTTGAAATTCTTGGGAAGCCTTTAAAATAACTGAAAATCTCTTGAATTTTCAAAAAAAGAAATTTCGTTTTTTTTTCAATCAAAATTTTACATTTTTCACTGAAAAAATTAATTTCAAAACAAAAAAGATGAATTTTCAACAAAAATATGAATTTTTCACAAAATTTTCCAATTCGGTTTTATGGTGTCCCAAAAACCCCCCATAAGTGAAAAAATGTGTTTTGCGAGTTCTTGGCACTAATTATGATTTTTTTGCATTTTTTTAATTTAAATTGTTTTTAATACATAAAATGCTACTTCGTACGAATCATGAGATTCGTATCTGAAGTTAATATTTATGAAGATAGTTATTAACAATAAGGAATTATTCGAACAATTATTTTTTCTCCACTTAAATAATAAATGACACTAATAAAAAATGGTTTCTAATTTAAAATGATCAAATTTCATCCATAAATCACCTTTTTAAATTTGCTAATCAAATTTAGTATATATGAAACAGGCTGATCCAAAAATGCATTGGATTTTTTTTTATTTTTATAAATAACTGGAAATTTGTTTGAATCCACAAAAAAAATCAATTTTTGAAAAATGATATCGAGACATGTCGCAAATACCATGAAGAGCAGATGGCAACAGCAACGATACAACGACGCTCTCTCCTCGATCTCAGGTATCAAGGACAGAGCGTCGTTGTTTCGTCGATGTTCTAATTTAAAATTCTCAAATTTAATTCATAAATCTCCTTTTTCGAATTTGCTAATAAAAACTAATATATATGCAATAGGGTGGTCCAAAAATTTATTGGAATTTTTTGTTTAGTTTTTATAAATAACAACTGGAAATTTGTTTGAATCCACAAAAACATGAATCAACTTTTTTTTCAATGATATTTAGACATGTCGCAAGCGCCATGAAGAGCAGGTGAGAACAGCCACGAAACAACGACGCTCTCTCGGTCTCTGGTATCGAGGAGAGAGCGTCTTTGTTTCTTCGATGCTCTGATTTAAAATTCCTAAATTTTATCCATAAATCCCCTCTTTTAAATTTGCTGATCAAAATTAGCGTATATGAAAAAAGGTGGTCCAAATATGCGTTGGAATTTTTTTTTCTGAATTTTTCTGAATAACAACTGGAAATTTGTTCGAATAAACAAAAAAATGAATCAATTTAAAAAAAAATTACATTTAGACATGTCGCAAGCACCATGAATAGCAGGTGAGAACAGCCACGAAACAACGACGAAACAAAGACGCTCTCTCCTCGGTCTGTTATCGAGGAGAGAGCGTCGTTGTTTCTTCGATGCTCTGATTTAAAATTCCTAAATTTTATCCATAATTCCCCTCTTTCAAATTTGCTAATCAAAACTAGCGTATATCCAAAAGAGTGGTCCGAAAATGCGTTGGAATTTTTTTTTTCGAATTCTTATGAAGAACAACTGGAAATTTGTTCGAATAAACAAAAAAAATGAATCAATTCTTTTAAAACTGATTTTGCATGCCTCATGAAGAGCAGGTGGGAACAGCAACGAAACAGCGACGCTCTCTCCTCGACTTCACGTATCGAGGAGAGAGCGTCTATTTTTTTTCGCTGTTCTAATTCAAAATTCTCAATTTTCATCCATAAAACCCCTTTTTAAATTTGCTAATCAAAACTAGTATATATGCAACAGGGTGATCCAAAAATGCATTGGATTTTTTTTAATTTTTATAAATAACTGGAAATTTGTGGGAATCCAAAAAAAAAATCAATTTTTTCAAAATGATATCTAGATATGTCGCAAGTACCATGAAGAGCAGATCGGAACAGCAACGATACAACGAAGCTCTCTCCTCGATCTAATGTATCAAGGAGAGAGCGTCGTTGTTTCGTCGATGTTCTGATTTAAAATTCTCAAACTTCATTCATGAATCCCCTTTTTTGAATTTGCTAATCCAAACTAGTATATATGCCACAGGATGGTCCAAAACTGCATTGGAATTTTATTTTATTTTTTAGAATTTTTTTGTGATTGACAACTGGATATTTGTTCGAATCCACAAAAAAATGAATCAATTTTTTTAAGATGATATTTATACATGTAGCAAACACCATGAAGAGCAGGTGGAAACAGCCACGAAACAACGACGCTCTCTCGGTCTCTGGTATCGAGGAGAGAGCGTCGTTGTTTCTTCGATGCTTTGATTTAAAATTCCTAAATTTTATCCATAAATCCCTCCTTTCAAATTTGCTAATCAAAACAAGCGTATATGCAGAAGAGTGGTCCGAAAATGCGTTGGAAATTTTCTTTTCGAATTTTTATGAATAACAACTGGAAATTTGTTCGAATAAACAAAAAAAATGAATCAATTCTTTTAAAACTGATTTCGCAAGCACCACGAAGAGCAGGTGGGAACAGCAACAAAACAACGACGCTCTCTCCTCGATCTCAGGTATCGAGGAGAGAGCGTCTCTGTTTTGTCGCTGTTCTAATTCAAAATTCTCAAATTTCATCCATAAATACCCTTTTTAAATTTGCTAATCAAAACTAGTATATATGCAACAGGGTGATCCAAAAATGCATTGGACTTTTTTTTTAATTTTTACTAATAACTGGAAATTTTTTCAAATCCACAAAAAAATCAATTTTTTTAAAATGATATCTAGACATGTCGCAAGTACCATGAAGAGCAGATGGGAACCGCAACGATACAACGACGCTCTCTCCTCGATCTCAGGTATCAAGGAGAGAGCGTCGTTGTTTCGCCGATGTTCTAATTTAAAATTCTCAAATTTCATTCATAAATCCCATTTTTCAAATTTGCTAATCCAAACTAGTATATATACAACAGGGTGGTCCAAAAATGCATTGGAATCTTTTTTTTGAAACTTTATGAATAACAACTGGAAATTCGTTCAAATCTACACAAAAATTAATCAGTTCTTTCAAAAAAGTGATATTTAGACATGTCGCAAGCAGCATGAAGAGCAGATGAGAACAGGTACGGAACAACGACGAAAGAACGATGCTTTCTCCTTGATCTCAGGTATCGAGGAGAGAGCTTCGTTGTTTCGTCGCTGTTCTTATTCAAAATTCTTTAATTTCATCCATGAATACCCTTTTTTAAATTTGGTAATCAAAACTAGTATATATGCCACAGGGTGGTCCAAAAATGCATTGGATTTTTTTTAATTTTTAATTTTTATGAATAACAACTGCAAATTTGTTCGAATACACACAAAAATTAATCAATTTGTTAAAAATGATATTTAGACAAGCCGCAAGCTCCATGAAGAGCAGCTGGGAACAGAAACGAAACAACGACGCTCTCTCCTCAATCTCAGGTATCAAGGAGAGAGCGTCGTTGTTCCATCGCTGTTCTAAATTAAAAATTTCAAATTTCATTCATAAATCCCCTTTTTTGAATTTGCTAATCAAAACTAGTATATATGCCACAGGATAGTCCAAAAC
>CAKNXH010084918.1:0-11966 GCA_932178445.1 Andricus quercusramuli
CATCAATTATTACCTGAATAAGTGAATAGTGGGCAGAAAGTTAAAAACTTCAGAAAAAAACGCAACTCGTCACTCCAAGTGAAAAACAGACAATATTTAAAAATTAAAAAAAAAACAGAAAATTTCTACCATTAAGCAAATAGAATATTATTAACAATATTAATAAATTGTTTAGAAAATTATTTTTGTTTACATGAATCATTAATTACTTCACTTTAATCAAAAAATGGACAAAATTTAATAAATTTTAAATAAAAGCAAGTGACTAGTATCAATATAGAAAGAGATAGCTATAGACAATAAGAATTTGTTTAAACAATTATTTTTGCTATGTATAATCAAATATTAACTCACTCCAAGTGAAAACTAAACAATAAGTTGAAAATTTCAGAAAAAACCCGCAATTTCCAGCATTATTCAAAAGTAATATTATGAACAATAATGATGAATTGTTTAAACAATCATTATTGTTAACTCTGATGTACAAATACCTCTTACTAATCGAAAATTGGATGAAAAGTGAAATTTTTTCGAAGAAAACCGCGACTTTCTATTTCCATTCTAAGCGAAAATTGCTAAAAACAATGATGAATTATTTAAACAATTTATGTTAACATCCACTTATCAGTATAAAGTAGTGCTTCATCTATCAGAAAAAAATTCCATGAAAAAACCGCAAAAAAATCATAATTAGCGCCGAAAGCTCGCAAAACTTATTTTTTCCCTTATGGTGTTTTTTGGGACACTGTAAAACATACCTATGGGGGTTATATTTAAACATTAGTATTTTTTTGTATTCTATAGCTAATTTATTTATGAAACTTCAAAAAAAAATTGTTTGAATCAATATTGGACCTCCCTATTACACAATCCTCTATTGGGGTGATTTTCCCTGTCTCAGGAAGATAAGAATATTGGGGGGGGGGGGGGGGTAGTGGATTTTTCCTGCGATCCATTTTTCAAGAAAATACAAACATGAAAGGTTCCTTTCAAAAGGGTGCGGTAGTGAGGCTTTAAAACAGCACAAGAGTTGGGAGCAGTAAATTATGTAGCATAATGCCTTTCTACGCTTCATCCGTCAATGTCACGACCTGCACCTTTTTAAAAGTCCAAACTAAAGTACCAACCACCCGAGCCGACTAATATAACCCTATTTACCTTTCACGCATTTTTAACACGTCCACATTTTAAATACCTTCACATTTTTAACGACCTCGTTTATTTAATCCAGGTCTGTTCCGCTAGCACCATCCACAAAGGGATTCGAACAATTTTTGCTTCTTTATGGGTAATTGTGAAATTGAGGGCAAACTTGAACTTTTAAAATTTGATAAACACTCATAATGATCCTCTAAAAAATGTTCAGTTATTTTTATTCATTTCTGTTCCTATTTACTTTAATTTAATATAAGAAGACCCGCAGCGTCATTACCGTACGGCGTCCCAACCTCACTTTGCACAAGGGTAAACTGATTTTTTCTTTTTTTTTTAGACAGTAATCTGAAAAACGCTCAATGTATCAAATTTGTAAACATTAGATGAACATAAATTTAATTGCTCATTTTTTAAGTCAAATAAATAATATTGTAAAAGCCTTGAAGTCTGTCCCTCATTTTTTGAGATGTGAGACGTCATTACCGTACGTCTTTTTTTTTCTAGTAAAATATTGTAGTTAGAGTTGAGTAATAAATACAGAAATATTAGACGTATCGTTTAATACAAGATTTTATCAAATTGAGCTTGAAATATTAACTCTCTTTTTTGTGAATCCGATACTAAAACTGAAAAGTGCACCTTGAGAACAAAAGCGTCATTTCCGTACGTGCGCTAAAAACAATTTCTGGGGTAAAAAAAAAATTATAAGAACCATTCCGGTACTTGCTTGGCGGTGTTTTCTTTCATAGGTAGGTGACTTTTTATAATTAGAATTTTTTTTTTTTTTATAAACATTAAAAAAGGTTAACCTTTTTTTTTTAAATTTGTATTTTTCTGTAGAAAAGTCTATTGAAATCCTTTTGAATTGAAATTCAAATCTTTTTGAAAATTTGTCTTTTTCATTTGAAAATTCAAATTTTTTAGTAGAATTTTTATTTTTAATAGACAAAAATGCAACTGTTATTTTTAAAATTCAACAATTATGTTAAAGAGTCGTACTTTTTTGGTTGAAAATTCCACTGTTTTGTAGAAAATTTAACTATTTTGTAGAAAATTTACTTTTTGGTTAAATTTAATATTTTGAAAATTCAACTATTTTTTTTTAATTTTTTTTTTTTATCGAAAACTCATTTGTTTTAAGAGAAATTTCATCTTTCTTGGATAAAAATGCAACTTTTTGGTTTATAATTTATCAATCTTGTTGAAAAGTCATACTTTTTGGTTGAGAATTCTGCTGTTTTGTTGAAAATTTAACTATTTTGTAGAAAACTTACTTTTTGGTTAAATTTAATATTTTGGTTTTGAAAAGAGAACTGAAATCTTTTCTGGATAAAAATTTAACTATTTTTTTGAATTTTTTTTTTTTTTTTTAATTAAAAATTTAACTGTTTTAAGAGAAATTTCATCTTTCTTGGATAAAAATCCAACTGTTTGTTTGAAACTAACACTATTTTGTTAAAAAGGCAAACTTTCGTTTGAGAATTTTACTATTCGGTTAAAAATTTAACTATTTCGTAGAGAATTAAACCATTTCGCTGAGAATTCATATTTTGATCTTGAAAAGTCAACTGGAATCTTTTCTGGATGAAAATTCAACTATTATTTAAAAAAAATTTGTTTTCTTTTAAAAAAAAAATTAATCTTTTTTAAGAGGAATTTCATGTTTTTTGGATAAAAATGCAACTATTGGGTAGAGAATTCAACAATTTTGTAAAAAAGTCATCCTTTTTGGGTAAAAATTTGTCTTTTTGGATTGAAAATTCAATTTTTTTTTCGTAGGAACTTATTTCTGGGTTAAAAATTCTTTTCTGATCGTGAAAAATGAACCAGAATCTTTTTTAACAGAAAATTCAACAATTTTTCTTTCATTTGTCTTTTTTTTTTTTTTTTTTAAGTTTAAAAAAAACGGCTCGGCTTAAACTTCAACTATTAAGTTGGAAATTAATCTTTTTAAATTGAAAATTCAACTCTTTGGGTAAAAGTTAAACTACATTGTTAAAAATTTATTTTTTCGATTGAAGGCTTATGTTTTTGGTTAAAAATGTACCTTTTTAGGAAAGCCTTTTTTTGGGTTTAAAATAAATTTTAAGTAGTTCGAATTTGAAGCAAGCAATTGTAAATTTTCAAACAATAAATATGAATTAACAAAAAGATGTAGTAGTTGATATTTTAATCAAGAAAAGATTTTTTTTTTCAAGTAAAAAACAGAATAACTGAAACAGAAAAATTAGGTTTCAACGAAATTCTAGAATCCTTAACAAAGGAAGATTTTCTTAATCAATTAAGAAAAAAGTTCATCCAAAATGTTGAATAATTTTCGTTGTTATATTTTTTGTCTATATTGTATAAATTCAATATTTTTTAAATATTTATTTTTCATATTTTTTCTAAATTGTGAAAAAATGACTCCCTACCTCCGCTGGGATCCGAACCCAGGTCTTTCATATTTCCAGTCTGACCATGTAGACAAAAAAATTAACATAAAGATGATCTATATTCACCTGGTCGAAAACCTTAACATCAAAAATATACAAAAGAGACAAATTTTCAACAAAATGCATAAATCTTCAAATACATTAAAAAAAGTTATTTAAATTATTATTATTAAATTATTTGAATGAAAAAAAAAAATTTAACTCAATTTTCAACAAAATATCTCCAACTAAGAAGATCAATTTTCTAATAAGAAGATGAATGTTGAATAAATAAGATAAATTTTCAACTAAACAGTTAAATTTCTAAAATAAAAAAATGAATTCTCAGCCAAAAATGAAATGGCTATATTTTTATTCGAAAAAAAATTACTTTTTGATAAAAAAAAAAATCTTCTACTAAAAAGTTGAATTTTTTACCACACAGTTGAATTTTCTAACAAATTATTGAATTTTTAGTAGAAAGAAAAAAATAATTTCTCTCTAAAAAAGGTCAGTTTGAACAATTTAATTTAATTTTCAACGAAAGAGTTGAATGCTGTAGTAGAATCAGAAATCTTCAACAAAAAAATATATTTCTAAGACAGCAGTTCAATTTTCAACCAAAAGGTTAAATTTTTATACAAAAAAGATGAATTTTCAATAAAAAAATAATAGATGATATTTAAAAAAATTGATTTTAATCCAAAAGGGAAAAAATATTCAACAAAATGCATACATTTTTAACAAAATAGTTGAATTTTCAACTAAGAAGATCCATACAGAAAATTTGAAGAATATTTCAAATGTCTGTTTAATTTCAGAAAAATATATTCACAAAAAAGAAAGAGATTGTTTCAAAAAAGATTACGTCTAATGTTAATTTGTTATTTGCTTTTAACTAAAAAGCCAAAGCAAAGTTAATAATTTAAGAAAAACCGCTACTTTTTAGAAATTAATAATAATAATAATAATAAATCTTTATTTATCTTTATTATCTGCGAAAAAATATATAAAAACAATAATAAATTGTTTAAACAATCATGTTGTTAACTTTCATTAATTATTACCTCACTAAACGAAAAGTGAACAAAAAGTTGAAAAATAGAAAAAAAACACGGCTTTCTAACTGTATTCTAAGAGAAAATAGTCAAAAACAATAATAAATTGTTCAAAAAGCAAAAACATATGAGCAATAGGGCAGAGAAAGATTATAAGTAGGGGAGAAATTGAAGAGAGGAAAATGGAATAGGGGAGGGTGTGTAGTGGATGGAATGGAAAATAAGATAGTAAGAATAGAAAAGGGCTCAGATGAGGGAAGGAGCAACTGATGGGTGGGGTAAATAAATAAGTTGGGGAAATCTGGAGAAGGGAGATAATGTGTTAAGGGAAGTAGGGGGAAAAATTAACGTCAGAATAGGCTACGAAACCATTTTTTTACGCGCCTGGCATCTTTCCGTCCGTCGTACTCCTTTCTCTGGGGAGAAATTACGGAAAGTGTCGGGAAATAAAGGGAGGGGAAATTAGATGTTATCAGGGTGGGCCATTACTGGGAGTGAAACGAAATAAGGGAGATGTATGGGAGTAAAAGAATATGATAGAAGTACAAATATAGGGGACGTGAGAGAAAATAAGAAGGTGGAAGTAAGGGAATGAGAGGGAGAATGGCAGCAAAGGAACTTTTGGTTGGAAAAATCCAGGGGATTGAGAAGGAATTAGGAAAATTGATTGGATGGGAAGTGCAAGAAGTCAGTGAAGGAAGGAAGGGAGTGAAGTGAGTCGCGGAATATAGAAAGCGAAGTGAGGAGAGGGATAATAGAGTAGTGCAGGTGAGTATGAGACGAGAGAAGTAGGAAATGGAGAAAGTAGGGGGAAAGTAGTGAAAGTGAGGGAAAGCAAGAAAGGTAGAGAGAGATGATAAGCTAGGCAGGTATTGAAAAGAGAGGAAAACGTAATAGGAGAAGGTGCATATTGGATGGTATGAAAAATATGTTAGTATGGGAAGGGGCTTAGATGAGGGAAGCAGAAACTGAGGGGTGGGGATACAGAAATAAGTTGGGGAAATCTTAAGGGGGGAGATAATGTGTTAAGGGAGTTAGGGGACAAAATTGGCATCATAATAAGCAACCAAATCCTTTTTGTAGGCGCATGGCGTCTTTCCGTCCTTCTTACTTTTCTTAGGTGGGAGATTAGAGCATATTTTGGAAAATAAAGAGAGGGAAATGTAAATGTTATAAGGGTGGACCAGTACAGGAAGTGAAGGGAAATAACGGGAGAGTAGGGTAGTAAAGAAATATGAAGAATGAGAAGTATAGGGCACTTGAGAGAAAATAAGGCGGTGGAAGTAAAGGAATAAGGGAAAGAATAGTAGTAAAGGAATGTGTGGGATAGGGAAGTGAAGGGAATTGAGGGGGAATTATGAAAAGTGATTAGAGGGGAAGTATACGAAGTGTGTGGAGGAAGAAAGTGAGTGAAGTGAGTGGAGGAAGAGAAGGAGCGAAGTGAGGAGAGGGATAATAGAGTAGTACAGGTGAGTATGAGACGATGGAAGTAGGAAATGGGAAAAGTAGGAGGAAAGTAGTGAAAGTGAGGGAAAGCAGGAAAGGTAGAGAGAGATGATAAGTAACGCAGGTATTGAAAAGAGAGGAAAATGTAATAGGGGAAGGTGCATAGTGGATGGAATGTAAAATAAGATAGGAAGTATAGGAAGGGCTTAGATGAGGGAAGGAGCAACTAAGGGGTGGGGGTACAGAGATAAGTTGGTGAAATCTGAAGGGAAGAGATAATGTGTTAAAGGATGGTAGTCGAAGTGCGGAAAAGCAGAAAGGTAGAAACAGATGATGAGTAAGAGAGGTATTGAAAAGAGAGGAAAATCTAATGGAGGAAGGTGCATAGTAGATGGAATGAAAAACATGTTAGTATGGGAAGGGGCTTAGATGAGGGAAGGAGAGACTGAGGGGTGGGGGTACAGAGCTAAGTTGGGAAAATCTCAAGGGGGGAGATAATGTGTTAAGGGAAGTAGGGGACAAAATAAGCGTCATAATAGGCTACGAAACCCTTTTTTGTAGGCGCATGGCGTCTTTTCGTTTTTCGTACTTTTTTCTCTTTAGGGAAAATTGGGAAAGTGTCATGAACTCAAGGGGACTGAGAAAGAATTAGGAAAAGTGATGGGAGGGGAAGTATAGGAAGTGTGTGGAGGAAGAGAGGAAGTGAAGTGAGTAGAGGAAGAGAAGGAGCGAAGTGAGGGGAAGGATAGCATGATAATGTGGATGAGTAAGAGACGGGGAAAGTAGAAAATGGGAAGGCTAGGGTGATAATAGTGGGAGTGAGAGAAAGTAGGGAAGGTTGAAGTGGGGGAAGGAGAAGGTGAGGAGAATGATATTAGGGTGAGGAAGTGATAATAGGAGAGTTATAGGGAAAGGTTAGGAGATGGAGGGTGTATGGGATTGGAGGGGAAGGAGGGGGTGGCCGCCCCCCGCCGTGGCGCCCCCCCCCCCCCCGCCGCGCCCCAATATTTGAAGAAACAATTTTTTGTAGGCGCGCAGAGCACATTTTCTGATATTTTTTTTTCTTGATGCAACAGCTGAAAAAGTTGTGTATATCTAGAAGGTTTGGCTAATTAAAAGCTTCTAGAATTGTTTGCTCAAACTTCGGGCATTACGTGCGTTAACAAAATTCAGGAAGTTTTCCTAAACGAGAAAAGTTCCCCTTGCTTTCACGTAAAAAGGTAAACAATCAAGAAACTGAGTCGCAGAAAATGTTTGTATTTATATCGTTAAATGCTGCCTCCTTCTGAAGCCCAATCAATTGATGGAAGTTGGAGTATTTGTATTCCTACTTTATCCGATCATGTTTATTTTTTTTCTTACTTTTATGAGAATATCAGAATATCGGTAGAAATAGTTCATATAAATTTTTTTCCATCTTAATGAAACCGTTGCAAATAAAAACCACATTTTATCGAGATTTGTCAGAAATAAATGGCGATGGAGGAAGTATGATCCTTATGAAAAATACATTTAATTGCTTCCATTTAAAAGTAAAAATAATAAATAATAAGTTTGAAATAATCTCATATTTTTTAATTACTTGTTTACCATAATTATAATTTGTTGAACCTCACAATTAATTTTCTTATTTTGGCTTTGTAATTAAGATCAATAAATTTTTTAAATAATTGTGCTACGTAAGAAAGTATAAATTTAATAGTATTATTATTAAATTATAAGTTTAATATTTCGTAACAAATTTATTAAATAATTATGAATTAAAGAGTTGTTAAGATAGTATATTGTATTAAATACTATTAGATTTTTAATTCCTGACCCAATACTATTTGGGAAATTTTCCCAATTGAAAAACATAAACAATTCAAAAATCTATAATAAAAAATATTTAAATATTTAACAGAGAAAAGTTTTTTTTAACCAAAGAAACTTCTTTTGATTTCAAAAATTTCGTTTCGCCTAAAGAAATTGATTTTTGTTGCGATAAAAAATTGTTCTCTAATTCTGAGCCTTTTTGATGTTTTCCATTTTTGAAACTAATCCATTTTTAAGATATTGCTTACTAATTCTTGATGTGCATAATTTAGAAAAAAAACAATATTTGTATGAGAAAAGAACCATTTTGATATGTTTTAAATCGTTTTCATAATCAAGAATATTTCCTGCTCTAAAATTACCGACTGCTAAAAGGGTAGGCACCTACTTTATCCACCGACGATTATGCAGAAAGTTGTATTACCATCGATCGGTGTACTCAGAATTTAAATTGCCACCAATCAGCAAAGTAGATTACTTTTAGTCGATAAAGTTAAAGTCTAGATTACCATCAATCGGTAAAGTAGAAATGTCACATGGAATCTTGTCAAAGTCGATAAATTAAGTTTATACTTCACATAAGTTTTCAAATATTAAGACTTCGAGACATTTTTGCAACTAAATCTTTTGAAATTCTTGGGAAGCCTTTAAAATAACTGAAAATCTCTTGAATTTTCAAAAAAAGAAATTTCGTTTTTTTTTCAATCAAAATTTTACATTTTTCACTGAAAAAATTAATTTCAAAACAAAAAAGATGAATTTTCAACAAAAATATGAATTTTTCACAAAATTTTCCAATTCGGTTTTATGGTGTCCCAAAAACCCCCCATAAGTGAAAAAATGTGTTTTGCGAGTTCTTGGCACTAATTATGATTTTTTTGCATTTTTTTAATTTAAATTGTTTTTAATACATAAAATGCTACTTCGTACGAATCATGAGATTCGTATCTGAAGTTAATATTTATGAAGATAGTTATTAACAATAAGGAATTATTCGAACAATTATTTTTTCTCCACTTAAATAATAAATGACACTAATAAAAAATGGTTTCTAATTTAAAATGATCAAATTTCATCCATAAATCACCTTTTTAAATTTGCTAATCAAATTTAGTATATATGAAACAGGCTGATCCAAAAATGCATTGGATTTTTTTTTATTTTTATAAATAACTGGAAATTTGTTTGAATCCACAAAAAAAATCAATTTTTGAAAAATGATATCGAGACATGTCGCAAATACCATGAAGAGCAGATGGCAACAGCAACGATACAACGACGCTCTCTCCTCGATCTCAGGTATCAAGGACAGAGCGTCGTTGTTTCGTCGATGTTCTAATTTAAAATTCTCAAATTTAATTCATAAATCTCCTTTTTCGAATTTGCTAATAAAAACTAATATATATGCAATAGGGTGGTCCAAAAATTTATTGGAATTTTTTGTTTAGTTTTTATAAATAACAACTGGAAATTTGTTTGAATCCACAAAAACATGAATCAACTTTTTTTTCAATGATATTTAGACATGTCGCAAGCGCCATGAAGAGCAGGTGAGAACAGCCACGAAACAACGACGCTCTCTCGGTCTCTGGTATCGAGGAGAGAGCGTCTTTGTTTCTTCGATGCTCTGATTTAAAATTCCTAAATTTTATCCATAAATCCCCTCTTTTAAATTTGCTGATCAAAATTAGCGTATATGAAAAAAGGTGGTCCAAATATGCGTTGGAATTTTTTTTTCTGAATTTTTCTGAATAACAACTGGAAATTTGTTCGAATAAACAAAAAAATGAATCAATTTAAAAAAAAATTACATTTAGACATGTCGCAAGCACCATGAATAGCAGGTGAGAACAGCCACGAAACAACGACGAAACAAAGACGCTCTCTCCTCGGTCTGTTATCGAGGAGAGAGCGTCGTTGTTTCTTCGATGCTCTGATTTAAAATTCCTAAATTTTATCCATAATTCCCCTCTTTCAAATTTGCTAATCAAAACTAGCGTATATCCAAAAGAGTGGTCCGAAAATGCGTTGGAATTTTTTTTTTCGAATTCTTATGAAGAACAACTGGAAATTTGTTCGAATAAACAAAAAAAATGAATCAATTCTTTTAAAACTGATTTTGCATGCCTCATGAAGAGCAGGTGGGAACAGCAACGAAACAGCGACGCTCTCTCCTCGACTTCACGTATCGAGGAGAGAGCGTCTATTTTTTTTCGCTGTTCTAATTCAAAATTCTCAATTTTCATCCATAAAACCCCTTTTTAAATTTGCTAATCAAAACTAGTATATATGCAACAGGGTGATCCAAAAATGCATTGGATTTTTTTTAATTTTTATAAATAACTGGAAATTTGTGGGAATCCAAAAAAAAAATCAATTTTTTCAAAATGATATCTAGATATGTCGCAAGTACCATGAAGAGCAGATCGGAACAGCAACGATACAACGAAGCTCTCTCCTCGATCTAATGTATCAAGGAGAGAGCGTCGTTGTTTCGTCGATGTTCTGATTTAAAATTCTCAAACTTCATTCATGAATCCCCTTTTTTGAATTTGCTAATCCAAACTAGTATATATGCCACAGGATGGTCCAAAACTGCATTGGAATTTTATTTTATTTTTTAGAATTTTTTTGTGATTGACAACTGGATATTTGTTCGAATCCACAAAAAAATGAATCAATTTTTTTAAGATGATATTTATACATGTAGCAAACACCATGAAGAGCAGGTGGAAACAGCCACGAAACAACGACGCTCTCTCGGTCTCTGGTATCGAGGAGAGAGCGTCGTTGTTTCTTCGATGCTTTGATTTAAAATTCCTAAATTTTATCCATAAATCCCTCCTTTCAAATTTGCTAATCAAAACAAGCGTATATGCAGAAGAGTGGTCCGAAAATGCGTTGGAAATTTTCTTTTCGAATTTTTATGAATAACAACTGGAAATTTGTTCGAATAAACAAAAAAAATGAATCAATTCTTTTAAAACTGATTTCGCAAGCACCACGAAGAGCAGGTGGGAACAGCAACAAAACAACGACGCTCTCTCCTCGATCTCAGGTATCGAGGAGAGAGCGTCTCTGTTTTGTCGCTGTTCTAATTCAAAATTCTCAAATTTCATCCATAAATACCCTTTTTAAATTTGCTAATCAAAACTAGTATATATGCAACAGGGTGATCCAAAAATGCATTGGACTTTTTTTTAAATTTTTATTAATAACTGGAAATTTTTTCAAATCCACAAAAAAATCAATTTTTTTAAAATGATATCTAGACATGTCGCAAGTACCATGAAGAGCAGATGGGAACAGCAACGATACAACGACGCTCTCTCCTCGATCTCAGGTATCAAGGAGAGAGCGTCGTTGTTTCGTCGATGTTCTAATTTAAAATTCTCAAATTTCATTCATAAATCCCATTTTTCAAATTTGCTAATCCAAACTAGTATATATACAACAGGGTGGTCCAAAAATGCATTGGAATCTTTTTTTTGAAACTTTATGAATAACAACTGGAAATTCGTTCAAATCTACACAAAAATTAATCAGTTTTTTCAAAAAAGTGATATTTAGACATGTCGCAAGCAGCATGAAGAGCAGATGAGAACAGGTACGGAACAACGACGAAAGAACGATGCTTTCTCCTTGATCTCAGGTATCGAGGAGAGAGCTTCGTTGTTTCGTCGCTGTTCTTATTCAAAATTCTTTAATTTCATCCATGAACACCCTTTTTTAAATTTGGTAATCAAAACTAGTATATATGCCACAGGGTGGTCCAAAAATGCATTGGATTTTTTTAAATTTTTAATTGTTATGAATAACAACTGCAAATTTGTTCGAATACACACAAAAATTAATCAATTTGTTAAAAAATGATATTTAGACAAGCCGCAAGCTCCATGAAGAGCAGCTGGGAACAGAAACGAAACAACGACGCTCTCTCCTCAATCTCAGGTATCAAGGAGAGAGCGTCGTTGTTCCATCGCTGTTCTAAATTAAAAATTTCAAATTTCATTCATAAATCCCCTTTTTTGAATTTGCTAATCAAAACTAGTATATATGCCACAGGATAGTCCAAAAC
>CAKNXH010084926.1:0-12623 GCA_932178445.1 Andricus quercusramuli
AGTTATGGGAAATCATGAGGAGAGGAGAAGTATGGAAAGTCGGAGAAAAGAGGAGACATGAGAATAGGGTAGTAGGGAAGTAGGGGTAAATGAGGGGTTGCAAGTGGAGGTAGTAGGAGAAGTTGTGGGAAAAGTGGAGAGTGGGATGAGGGGTAGTCAGGCGAAATGAGGGGAAATGAGGTAGGGGAGCAGGGGTTGTGAGAGGGAATGACGTAGACCGAGTATGATAAGTGAGGAGGAATCTGGGAGGGGAAGTAGACGAAGTGGGGAGAAACAGGTGGAGTAGGGGGAAAAGGGGAGGGAAATTATGGGAGGCGGAGATTGTCACGGCTGTAAACGTCCTAGTAGGCTAAGAAACCCATTTTTGTACTCTTTCTAATTTTTTTTATTTTCAAAAATCATGTTAAAAAAATTTTTTAACGTAATTTTCAGGAAGAGGAAGTGGCAGGAAGTCCAATGCTTTGCTTGCTAGGAGACAATCGTCGATGGGCATTGGCAGGAGTTAGCAGTTGGAGAATAGCTTGTTCCAAACCCGGAACTGAAAGGCCTCGACTTTATGACAAGATCTCATCAAATTTAGCCTGGATTAAATCTACGATTGACTGACTATAAATATAATTTTTTCTCGAGAATTCAATATTTGAGTTCTCCTAATTTCAGAAAACATTCTCTTTTTGAAATCGAGATTCTGATACAAAATTCTAGATTCTATGAAACCATAATCATTGTTATTTTTCTTTTTCTCTAAAGTGTAGGGGAAACCTCCCTACAGTGGATAAGGCAACCTATAGTGGAAAATTATTTGCAAATATGCGTAAAATAATTAATTTTAAATTAAATTTATTAGCACGTATCGTGTCTTAAATATTGATTGACTTAAATTATTTTTTAAATTATATTAGTATTTTTAATTAATAATTATCCACTGTAGGATGTACTGTCCACTGTGGGAACGTCTCTCCACAGAAGTTGCCATTAAAAAAGGCTAACCAAACATTTATTTGGTATTGAGAAAATTTATTGAAAAATTTGCATTGGATAAAAATGTTTAAAATACTTCTGGTTACAGTATTTATTACGAATCGAATTAATAAGTTATTATTGTTCTAAGATTATAATTATGTTATTTTTGACCCTAGAATGCTTTTGGATTTTAATTTAGGGAGTGTCTTATTCCTTCTCAAATTTTAATTTCTTTTTAACAGATTTGTACATATAGATGATACGGTTTTGATTTGTGCATCCTAGGGTTGAAAATTGAAATCCTATTAATTTAAGATTAATTTTTAATACATTATTAAATGTAATTGATTTTAATTTGTTGAAAGTATAAAAATATTGATATTACAATTGTAAATAAACTGCAACTTTATTTAATTCTATAATTTTTATTTTATTCGTAGGATTATCAAATAATCAGGAATAAGTGTAAAATATATTAATTTAAGTACAAATCAGGTAATTGTGTATTATAATTAGGAAGTGGTACTACAAGAATGACAAGTCTATACTTATTATAAATAATTTAAAATTTTGGTTTAAAAACACCAAACGCAATTTGGATTGTCTATAGTAATAAAATGAAAAATAAAAAATAAAATTTTCTCGTTACAAATTATTTTTTATATTATTTTATATATTATTATAAATTTATTTTTATTATTTATTATTATTTTTTATACATTTTTTTAAATACTCTTTTATTCGTACTGAAAAAGTTTCGAATTACGATGCATAATTTTTTTTGCAAAATGAAATAACAGAATTCTCTAGCAAAAAGAATTGTAGAAAATTCGAAACCAGAAGCCCAACAACCGCTGAGGTAATCCACTTATCATGGACGGGCAGCAGAAAATGTACAATGCGCTGAGTACTGCAACTTTTATGCATGCAAAAGGAAAAAAAACTTTTAAAGGTGAAAAGTTAATTAAAGTGGATAGAGAAATCCTAATTTTCATTAAAAAAATTTATTCATTTTTTCCATTTGCAAGACATTATTTTTTGTAATTTATAAAATTACAATTTGATTCTGCCCTAATTTAGTAATTCAATTATAATTAATTTTATAAATTTCATTTAAGAAAATTAATTCATTGTATAGAACCAAATATTTATATTTTTTATGATAATCTTCGAATTAAAAAAAAAAAACTAATTTGAGAATGGTTCAAGTTTTAAACGAAATTGGGAATTGTTTAATTTTTAGGGTTTTAATTTTTTTAGTTAGAATTCTTCAATTTTGATCATGATATAAAAGTTAATAATAATAATAATACATTTATTATCTTTAAAATTTAATTAAAAATTATCAGTTTCTTTATTGAGGCCTAAACTATTTTTTTGCTTCCTATATATTTCGTTTAATTTTTCTTATTTTTTCAAAATTTCAATTTTTAATTTCACAATGTTGTGGTTTCAAATTCAAAAATTGAGAATTTCAGGACAGTTTCAATTTTATACGTATGTAATTTTCATTTTAAAGGATTTGTAATTGAAATATTTTGAATTAAGTGCCTCAAAAAAAAAAATTCAAAAGAATAAAAAAATAGGCAAGTAATGTTTCAAATTCAAGCCTGCAAAATGAGAAGATTTTTAAAAATTGATTTTTCTTGAATATGTTCCAAAATAATGAACATTTCAAACTCAACTTGAAAAAAAAATTCAAAATTTTAACTCATTGCAATCTTGTTTACTATTTTTTTTTAATTTTTGAGTTTCAATATAATATCTTGAAATTTTCATTTTTTTTAGTTGCACGTTGAAAAAGATAATCAATTTACAATTGAAAAATATTTTATTGGAAAATTTCAAGAATGAATAATAATTCTAAATTTAGAAAAATTGCACGATTTGAAATTAGAGAATTAAACATTGTGTTGTTAAAAATAAAAACAGATAAAAATTAAACTATCTCAAATTCACACCTCGGTAATTGAATAATTTCTTCAATTTTTAATTGTTACAATGAAGTTTTGAATTTTCATGTGAAATGCTGAATTTTTAATTTTGTTGTGTTAATAAGTTTATTTTTCGATTTTAAAAATATTTGTTTAATCAGTTTAATGTTAAATAATAATTTTTTCGTGTGATAACAATTTAAAATTCTAGAATTTCATAAGTTTTTTTTAAACAATCAGTTTATTTTGAAATTTAAACTTTTGACGTTTTTCATTAGAAATACTTTAAATTAAAAAAATTAAATACTTTGAGGAGTATTCGAAAATTAAAAATATTATTATAGAAATAAAAAATATTGCATTAATACTTTTGAAACCAACTTCTTCGGAAACCCCTTGGAATGTTTTTAAGTTCTTGAAAATTCCTTGGAATTTTATTTCAGTCTTCAATCTTCAAAATTCTTTGAAGTCCTTTCAAATTATTGAAATCAATGAAAAATTTCTTGAAATTTTCCAAAATACCCTAAAATATTTCAAATTTTTTAAAACCTCTTGAAATCCCTTGAAACTTTTTAAAGCTCTTGAAAATCCTTAAGAATTTTTAAAAATACCCTACATAAAATATTTAAAATTCGTTAAATTGTTTTTAAAATCTCAGAAATACCTGGGAATTTTGAAAAATACCCAAAAATCTATTAACTTGATTGAAATTTCTCAAAATTATTGAAATTAATGAAAAATTCACCGGAATCTTTTATATTCCTTGAAACTCCTTTAAATTATTGTAATCAATTAAAAGTTGCTTGGAATATTCTAAATTATGATGAAATGTTTAAAATTCTTTAAAATATTTAAAAAATCCCTTGAAACTTTTTAAATCTTATATGTATTATAATTTAAAAAATTTTTTAAATCTTTTGAAAGCCCTCAAAACTTTGTGAAACTTTTGGAAATTCCTTGGAATTTTCAAAAAATACCCTAAAATCTTAAAAATTGTTTGAAATCACTTAAAATTATTAAACTCAATTGAAAATTCCTTAAAATCTTTTAAAATGCCCTTAAATATTTCAAATTCCATGAAATCCTTTGAAATCCCTGTAAACTTTGTGAAGTTTTGGAAATTTCTTGGAATTTTTAAAAATACCCTGAAATCTTAAAAATTGTTTGAAATCACTTAAAATTATTAAACTGAATTGAAAATTCCTTAAAATCTTTTGAAATGCCCTTAAATATTTCAAATTCCATGAAATCCCTGTAAACTTTGTGAAGTTTTGGAAATTCCTTGGAATTTTTAAAAATACCCTGAAATCTTAAAAATGGTTTGAAATCCCTTAAAATTATTAAACTCAAACAATTGAAAATTCCTTGAAATCTTTTAAACTATACTAAAATATTTTTAATTCCTCAAAATAATTTGAAATTCCTTGAAACATTTCCAAGCTCTTGAAAAATTTCTTTAAATTTTAAAAAATACCCTAAAATCTTTAAATTTTTTGAAATCCATTAAAATTATTGAAATTAATTGAAAATTCCTCTGAATCTTTTTAAACACGCTTAGAAGATTTCAAGTTCTATGAAATCTTTGGAAATCCCTGTAAACTTTATGAAGCTTTCGGAAATTCCTTGGAATTTTAAAAAAAACCTAATATCTTAAAAATTGTTTGAAATCCCTTAAAATTATTAAACTCAATTGAAAATTCCTTGAAATCTTTTAAAATACCCTCAAATATTTCAAATTCTTTGAAATATTTTGAAATCCCTTAAAACTTCTCAAAGCTTTTGAAAATTCATTGGAATTTCAAAGAAATACCCTAAAATCTTCAAAATTCTTTGAAATCTCTTACAATTATTGAAAATTGCTTGGAATCTTCCATACTATACTAGAATATTTTTAATTCCTTAAAATATTTCAAAAATTGAAACCCTTGAACTTTTCAAAGCTCTTGAAAAAATCCTTTGAATTTTAAAAAATACCCTTAAATCTTAAAATTTTTTGAAATCCATTAAAATTATTGATATTACTTGAAAATTCCTTCGGATCTTTTGAAAAAATCTTAAAAGATTTCAAGTTCTATGAAATTTTTTGAAATCCCTGTAAGCTTTGTGAAGCTTTTGGAAATTCCTTGGAATTTTTAAAAATACCCTAAAATCTTACAAATTGTTTGAAATCCCTTAAATTTATTAAACTTAATTGAAAATTCCTTGAAATCTTTTTAAATACCCTTAAATATTTCAAATTCTTTAGAATATTTAGAAATCCCTTAAAACTTCTCAAAGCTCTTGAAAATTCTTTGGAATTTTAAAGAAATACCCTAAAATCTTCAAAATCCTTTGAAATCCTTTAAAATACTGAAAATTGCTTGGAATCTTTTGAACTATACTGAAATATTTTTAATTCCTTAAAATATTTTGAAATCCCTCGAAACTTTTCAAAGCTCTTAAAAATTCCTTTGAATTTTAAAAAATGCCGTTAAATCTTCAAATTTTTGGAAATCCATTGAAATTATTGAAATTAATTGAAAATTCCTTCGAATTTTTAAAAACACTCTTAAAAGGTTTCAGTTTCTATGAATTCTTTTGAAATCCCTATAAGCTATGTGAAGCTTTTGGAAATTCCTTGAAATTTTATAAAGTACCCTAAAATCTTAAAAATTGTTTGAAATCCCTTAAAATTATTAAACTCAATTGAAAATTGCTTGAAATCTTTTAAAATACCCTTAAATATTTCATATTTTGCTTATATTTTGAAACCCCTTAAAACTTCTTAAAGCTCTTGGAACTTCGTTGGAATTTCAAAGAAATACCCTAAAATCTTCAAAATTCTTTGAAATCTCTAAAAATGATTGAAAATTGCTTGGAATCTTTTAAACTATACTCAAATAGTTTTAATTCCTTAAGATATTTTGAAATCCCTTGAAACTTTTCGAAGCTCTTGGAAAATTCTTTAAAATTTTTAAAAATTCCCTAAAATCTTTAAATTTTTTGAAATCCATTAAAATTATTTATATTAATTGAAATTTCCTTCCAATCTTTTGAAACACTCTTAAAAGATTTCAAATTCTATGAAATCTTTTGAAATCCCTGTAAACTCTGTGAAGCTCTCAACCGAACCGAGCCCCTGATTCACCGATCCGTCAGAATAGATCCTGAGTCCGTCCGGAAAATGCGAGCCCGCAAATTCCTCAAACCGAAGCCGCGCAGAACTAGGGTCCCTGAATGCCATCCCAGACTCCAGATCCAGGCCAACCACTACCGACAAATCCACCAATTCCCCATCAAAACAAGAGCGTCTCTACCAGGTATCAACCGATGAGGTGAACATACCCATCGAATTAAAGGCATCAATCAGGCCACAATTCTCCGGACGCACCCTTAGTCTCCTATCCCTGGTCAATTCTGCAAGCGATTGTAGTTTGTTTATAAGAGCATATTCACTCCAGCTAAAATTGCTCAATATGAACTTATTTGCGAGGAGGGATCTTCTCAAGGAAAGGGGAACCTCCCCTGCCTCTGCAAGCAGAATATAAATTGGTGTAGAGCTCATACAGTCCAGAGCGACTCGGAGAAAGGCATACTGAACTCGATCTAGCCTCTCAAGCGATGTCCTGTTTGCACGAAGAAAGAGAGGAGCTGCCCACTTTAAGAACGCCCTGACAAGTCCCCTACGATTGGTAAGAAGTAAGAAGGGTGAAACGCCCCATGTTACTCTGGCAATGACCCTCACGGTTTTGATCGCCCTGGGCCCCTTGGCTGCAATGCTCACAATGTGAGGCAACCAAGTCATGCGCCTGTCAAGCAGGACTTCCAAATATTTTAGAGTGGCTTGACAATTAATAACTACCTCTGCAAGCGTCAAGGAACCCAGGTCAACCCTAGCTGTTGAGAAAAGACATAATTGACACGTGGGTATCGAGATGGACAGCCCCAGCGTTACCAGCCAAGGAGAGTACATGGCAACCTCAACCTCGTCCAGCAGGAAGTCCCCCAAGAGTCTCAGCGTGAGCCCAAAGAGTATCGGGGAGAGGACACCCCCTTGAGGTACCCCAAACCCACAGATCCTTGGATCCTGGATCCTGACCGGAACATTTAGCTCCCTTAGCCCCTGAATGAGAGCACCGGGGAGGACGGAGCTGAACGCACCCTTAATGTCTATGGCCCGTACGAGGCCCGTCATGATGTCCGTCACCATAAATCCCACGCAGTCCATTGAGGACCTCCCTCTCCTGAATCCATGCTGAAAATCCGGTTGCCAGTTGTTATGCTCTGCAAGATATTCCAGTCGCTTCTGCACCAGTTTTTCGTACAGTTTGCAAGAGGTGGATGTCAAGGAATTTGGGCGGAAGCCTTCAGCCTCCGCTTTCGGGATAAAATGGACTAAGGTATCACGCCAAACCTCTGGAAAGAGGACTCCCTGAACATGTCATTGAATAAGTCGTGGACGAACCTCAGCACCTTGTCAGAGTGTCCCCAGATAACCTCATAGGTTATCACGACCAAATCCGGGGATGATTTCCTCTTGCACGCTTCAAGGGCAGTAGAGGACTCGTTCCAGGAAAAGTCCCTGTTCATGAGATCAGACTCGTCAACATTTCTGACCGGTTCCGACTCTATGGCAGGGATATTCGAGCGCACCAAGCCCTCACGCAACTCCCTGATCACTGGGGAATCCGGGTCTGTTATTACGTTTGTATTGGGTGACTGTGAGTGAGCAGAAAGGGATTCAACAGTCCGCCAGATTTTAGCTAATCCAGATGCGGGGTCAATAGTTCCACAGCAATCACGAAAAGCATAGTACTTCACATAGCGAATAAACCGTTTGACCTCGTTATCAACAGCTTTATATTCAGCCTTCAGTTCCCACGTCTGGTTGGCCAAGAATCTTTTCCGCGCAGCACTCCTTCTGCCCTGAGCCATCTCACAATCCTTATTCCACCAAAGAGACTGCCTACTCCTCTCGGACCCTCAGGAAGAGGCGCGAAAAGCACCGTTAGCCTCCAAAGACTCGAAAACCGCGTTCATGAATGTCTCATAAACCGAGCTCGGGTTCTCACCCTCTATCAGGGTTTCAGACAGAGCCGGTACCAATTCCTCCATCTGTCGATTAAACAGAGACCAATCCAAAGATTGTACATCAAATCGAGTGGACGCAGATTTTGCAAAAAGAGGGGTCGCATCAAACCTGCGGAATACCGGGACGTGGTCTCATGAGTAAGAATTGCATCCCACCTGCTTCGCGTTTGGAAGAATTACTCGACGAATTCGCGACGCGACGGAATGGTTCACGGAACTAGAGCACGGGATTTTCGGCTCAAGTTAAGTAAAGCTTGAAGATCCTTATCCCTGGCTAATTTCCTTTTTTGTTTTACTAAGTTATTATCTAATTTTTCTGCTTTCAAAAATTCATCAGATTCACTAACCATGAAATTAGAATTTTTAGCTTTTTTCAAACTTCTATTGGGTTCAAATTTAGACTCAGTGTACTGCCTATTCTGCTAATCCTTGCCTTTTAATCTTCTATTAGTATTCCCTATTGAGCGCGTTTCGCAAAGATTAGCATTGGTAGCAGCAACTTTAATTGCAATTTCCAGATTCGAAGTCATAACCTCAATCGGAGAATTATTTTACTATCGTGAAGTTTTCCGGGGAATCGCTGAATGACCTACCATTTACCAGAACAGAACTCTCAGATTCCATCAAACTTGTTAGCATCCTACCTCTATAGCTCACCTTTTGGTATCAGCTTACTCTGTGTCTTGACAAGGCAGTTCCCGCCACCTCCTCACCAATCATCTGGTTGAGATTTCCCATACTAGTGTTGAAATCCCCTTCAATCATGATTGGAATAGAGGAACCTTTTCTTGCCAAGCCAACGACAGTATCCGAAAACAGGTCAAGAATAAAATCTACATCTAGCTTAGGCTTCCAGTAAACAACTCCTATTATATACACAACATCTTGCCGTTGTAATTTGACTGCCGCATCAATGATACTTTTCAGCTTTGCTCTGAATCATAGTATAGTCATTCAGAAATGCAGGACCCTTATTTAGTTTTGTAGTCAACCATGTCTCCATTAATCCAATGATGTCATAATTCAAAAAGCTTCTCTGTGGACTCACATTCAGATCATAAATCTTCCTGAATCCTCCTGAATTCCTCCGCCGATATTCCCAAATGCAATTTTGTGTCGTGGAGTTCATTGTGTGGACGTAGTTCCCACTTCTTCGTATTTTGGGTCATCTGTCTCCTCAGTTGATGCCGGAGAATCCCGATTTAGGAAAAAGTCTAATGTGCCCCTTGCTACAGAGCCACTCTTGTTTTCACTACACCTGGTAGTCGCAGTCTTATCCTTCTGCTTTGTGAAACTGCCAGGTGGACTACCACTCTGGCGTTTACTATGCGATGTCGAGGGAATTTCTGAAATAGTAAGTTTCTTTCCCCGTACTTGTGGAGTGGAGGAGGCATCTTGAGTTGAGATGATTTCGTTTACAGTTAGTCCCTGTAATTGATCAAGCGAATAGAATTTCTTGTATATCCTAATGACGCCATTGAAAACCGTGACACCTATATCCTTTTCTCTCAGATCCTTGAATAGCCCACGGCACAGATAGTAATTGTTTGAGAGAGTTCGTTTTTAACTATATAATTATTACCTAGCCCAAAGCCCTGGTAATATTAGTTTGGACCCAGAAAGGAGAAGATTAATAAAATTGCACAATTTAACCAACAAAAGAAAACAGTGTTTTATTCAAAAATATAAACTGTTGCAAGTTGGTACAAAAATCAGTCGCTATTTTACATACTATTCAGTCTTGATGAGATTCATCTTATTCGAATAATACTTAATGTTATTTCGAGAGGTACAATGTATCAATAAGCGTCGTTGATTACCATTAACATCAAATTATCACGCGTGAATAAGCTTCGTGACTTCGATCTCCCTTCTTCTAGAGAGCTAATATTTTACATCATATTAAACCCGTACATTTCACGTAGTATTACGGAGAGTATAAACTTAATCCTTAAACATTTCATACAGCGGATAACCTTTAATATGCACCGTTTTCTATCACATTAAAAATACCTATCTCCGGAGCCTGATGCAGCGTACCCGAATTGATATCAGAACTAAAAAAGAGAGCTGGAGCCTATGATGGCATGCCCAGAATACAGCCTGAAAACTAAAAAATGCCGGGAGCCTGGTTCAGCGTACCCCAACAACAAACAAAAGATAAATAAATCAAAAATGCCGGGAGCCTGATTCAGCGTGCCCCGATAATAAACAAAAGATAAGAAATCAAAAAAGCCGGGAGCCTGATTCAGCGTGCCCCGATAATACACAATAATAAATATCTAAGGGTGTCGTGCACCCAGAGAAACGCAACCTGTAGAGTGAAAAATGGCAGGAGCCTGGATTGGCGTGCCCAGCATTAGCACAAATAATAAAATAAATATCACAGGTAAATAATAAAGAACAAAGCAGATACAATCTTGGAGCCGGTAAGGCGTGCCCAAGAGATCAGAAATCAAAAGGTTTCAACAATTAAATCCAGAGCCTGGTATAGCGTACCTGGATTCCCAAAAAACGGACTAAGATCCTTCCAGAGCAGAGGCTGGTCTGTCACGGATCTTTTCCGGTAGTCGACTTCGGTTTCCCGTAGTCGACTCGAGAGTGCCAGCTCTGGATCTCTCCTCCCTTCTTATACCCTAGACGGTTGAGGTAGGTAGCGGGAGAACCGACTCGACACTTCCTAGCGTTCTCGCACGGAACTATCACCGCCTGTTGGATGGCTACCGCCGTGTCGGGTATCCTCCATGCATACGTCTAGCCTATTGTCAGGTGTAGGCTAAAGTGATCGTTTCATGTTTCTAGTTTCCCTGTCCAGATCATGATCGATGTAAATCTTAGAACCTCATAAATTGAATCTTTTCTACATAATCGATGATTTCAAGAATCTGGACGACATACCCATAATAATGGGTCTAGTATGGTTGGACCTAGGTAGCCCCAGCCTTTCCAAAAAGTCCACGTCTCGGAAGTAGAGATCCAGATACGTCCTCGTTGGTTCTTCTTCCCCATCGTACGTGATGTCTCGGGTTGGAAAAAACTTTCGAAGCTGAGGTAAGCATGATCAGGAGGCAGAGTATTACAATATATACTGCTTTCTTCCATAGAGTGCAGTTCCACCTACAAACTTCGGTGGCGTAGTGCCGGTTATACGTGAGTGGCGTGGCCTGTCTTGCGCCTTGGAGGTGGAGGGGATACACATGAATAGGCGAGATGACCACTAGTGGTATCCGCCTTCTCTTTCCAACCTATGTATCCCCTCCACCTTTAAGCAAGTGGATACGCCACGCCACTCACGTATAAGCGACGCCAAGTTTCGGCGGCGTGGCGTTGCTTATACGTGAATAGCGTGGCGTATCCAGAGACTTAGCGGTGGAGGGGATAAATGGGTTGGAAAGAGAAGGCAGCTACCGTTCTCGGACTTCTCGCTTACTCCTGTGTATCCCCTCCACCACCAAGGCGCAAGATAGGCCGCGCCACTCACGTAAGCGACGGTCGTTACGGTCACGGCTCGTTCCGGCTCATTGTTCACACCGAAGGGTCTGATTTTCTTCTACTTAAATTCACAATAAATTTCATTTTTTCATTTCAAACTTTAATTTTCCGTGGAGGATTAGGGACGAGTCGAAGGACAAGTTCGACGAAAATGTATGAGGGCCTGTTTGACCTAGTCTCGTGACTGCCACTGGCAGTCTTTACAGCCTAGGGCTGCCTTCTGGAGAGCCCTAGTCTAGAGAAGATGGAACGTGTTTTTCAGCAGTATTCGAAATATGTGTACCTTAAAATTATTGAAATCAATTGAAAATCGCTTGGAATCTTTCAAACTGTACTAAAATATTTGAAATTCTTCAAAATATTTTCAAATCCCTTGAAACCTTTTAAAGCGGTTGACAATTTTTTTCCATATCAAAAAACACTTTAAAATCTTTAAATTCTTTGAAATCCATCAAAATTATTGAAATAAATTGAAAATTCCTTGGAATCTTCTGAAACACTCTAAAAGATTTCAAATTGTTCAAAATCTTTTGAAATCCCTTGAAACTTTTTGAAGCTCTTTAGAATCCATCAGAAGTTTCAAAAATACCTTAAAATCCGTTAGATTTTTCAAAGTTCTTAAGAATTCCTCGGAATTTTCTTCCAATCTTCTATCTTTAAAATTCTTTGAAAACCTTTTAAATTACTGAAATCAATCAAAAATTTCTTGGAATATTTTTAAATGTCATAAAGTATTTCAAATTCTTTGAAATCTTTTGAAATCCCTTGAAACTTTTTGAAGTTCTTGAAATTCCTTGGAATTTTTTGAAATACCCTAAAATCATTCAAATTCTTTGAGATCTCCTGAAATTATTCAAAGCAATTGAAAAATGCTTGGAATCTTTTAAACTATATTAAAATATTTCAAATTCCTGAAAATATTTCGAAATACTCGAAGCTTTTTCAAGCTCTTAAAAATTCCTTGGAATTTTTAGAAATAACCTAAAATCTTTAAAATGCATTGAAATTCCTTAAAATTATTGAAATAAATAGAAAATTCCTTGCAATCTTTTTAATAACTTAAAATATTCCACATCTTTTGAAATCCCTCGAAATTTTTGCAGCTCTTTAAAATTCCTTGAAAGTTTTGAAAAATAAAATCTTTTGTATCCTTTGAAAACCCCT
>CAKNXH010084929.1:0-13281 GCA_932178445.1 Andricus quercusramuli
AGTTATGGGAAATCATGAGGAGAGGAGAAGTATGGAAAGTCGGAGAAAAGAGGAGACATGAGAATAGGGTAGTAGGGAAGTAGGGGTAAATGAGGGGTTGCAAGTGGAGGTAGTAGGAGAAGTTGTGGGAAAAGTGGAGAGTGGGATGAGGGGTAGTCAGGCGAAATGAGGGGAAATGAGGTAGGGGAGCAGGGGTTGTGAGAGGGAATGACGTAGACCGAGTATGATAAGTGAGGAGGAATCTGGGAGGGGAAGTAGACGAAGTGGGGAGAAACAGGTGGAGTAGGGGGAAAAGGGGAGGGAAATTATGGGAGGCGGAGATTGTCACGGCTGTAAACGTCCTAGTAGGCTAAGAAACCCATTTTTGTACTCTTTCTAATTTTTTTTATTTTAAAAAATCATTTTAAAAAAAATTTTTAACGTAATTTTCAGGAAGAGGAAGTGGCAGGAAGTCCAATGCTTTGCTTGCTAGGAGACAATCGTCGATGGGCATTGGCAGGAGTTAGCAGTTGGAGAATAGCTTGTTCCAAACCCGGAACTGAAAGGCCTCGACTTTATGACAAGATCTCATCAAATTTAGCCTGGATTAAATCTACGATTGACTGACTATAAATATAATTTTTTCTCGAGAATTCAATATTTGAGTTCTCCTAATTTCAGAAAACATACTCTTTTTGAAATCGAGATTCTGATACAAAATTCTAGATTCTATGAAACCATAATCATTGTTATTTTTCTTTTTCTCTAAAGTGTAGGGGAAACCTCCCTAGAGTGGATAAGGCAACCTATAGTGGAAAATTATTTGCAAATATGCGTAAAATAATTAATTTTAAATTAAATTTATTAGCACGTATCGTGTCTTAAATATTGATTGACTTAAATTATTTTTTAAATTATATTAGTATTTTTAATTAATAATTATCCACTGTAGGATGTACTGTCCACTGTGGGAACGTCTCTCCACAGAAGTTGCCATTAAAAAAGGCTAACCAAACATTTATTTGGTATTGAGAAAATTTATTGAAAAATTTGCATTGGATAAAAATGTTTAAAATACTTCTGGTTACAGTATTTATTACGAATCGAATTAATAAGTTATTATTGTTCTAAGATTATAATTATGTTATTTTTGACCCTAGAATGCTTTTGGATTTTAATTTAGGGAGTGTCTTATTCCTTCTCAAATTTTAATTTCTTTTTAACAGATTTGTACATATAGATGATACGGTTTTGATTTGTGCATCCTAGGGTTGAAAATTGAAATCCTATTAATTTAAGATTAATTTTTAATACATTATTAAATGTAATTGATTTTAATTTGTTGAAAGTATAAAAATATTGATATTACAATTGTAAATAAACTGCAACTTTATTTAATTATATCATTTTTATTTTATTTGTAGGATTATCAAATAATCAGAAATAAGTGTAAAATATAATAATTTAAGTACAAATCAGGTAATTGTGTATTATAATTAGGAAGTGGTACTACAAGAATGACAAGTCTATACTTATTATAAATAATTTAAAATTTTGGTTTAAAAACACCAAACGCAATTTGGATTGTCTATAGTAATAAAATGAAAAATAAAAAATAAAATTTTCTCGTTACAAATTATTTTTTATATTATTTTATATATTATTATAAATTTATTTTTATTATTTATTATTATTTTTTATACATTTTTTTAAATACTCTTTTATTCGTACTGAAAAAGTTTCGAATTACGATGCATAATTTTTTTTGCAAAATGAAATAACAGAATTCTCTCGCAAAAAGAACTGTAGAAAATTAGAAACCAGAAGCCCAACAACCGCTGAGGTAATCCACTTATCATGGACGGGCAGCAGAAAATGTACAATGCGCTGAGTACTGCAACTTTTATGCATGCAAAAGGAAAAAAAACTTTTAAAGGTGAAAAGTTAATTAAAGTGGATAGAGAAATCCTAATTTTCATTAAAAAAATTTATTCATTTTTTCCATTTGCAAGACATTATTTTTTGTAATTTATAAAATTACAATTTGATTCTGCCCTAATTTAGTAATTCAATTATAATTAATTTTATAAATTTCATTTAAGAAAATTAATTCATTGTATAGAAACAAATATTTATATTTTTTATGATAATCTTCGAATTAAAAAAAAAAACTAATTTGAGAATGGTTCAAGTTTTAAACGAAATTGGGAATTGTTTAATTTTTAGGGTTTTAATTTTTTTAGTTAGAATTCTTCAATTTTGATCATGATATAAAAGTTAATAATAATAATAATACATTTATTATCTTTAAAATTTAATTTAAAATTATCAGTTTCTTTATTGAGGCCTAAACTATTTTTTTGCTTCCTATATATTTCGTTTAATTTTTCTTATTTTTTCCAAATTTCAATTTTTAATTTCACAATGTTGTGGTTTCAAATTCAAAAATTGAGAATTTCAGGACAGTTTCAATTTTATACGTATGTAATTTTCATTTTAAAGGATTTGTAATTGAAATATTTTGAATTAAGTGCCTCAAAAAAAAAAATTCAAAAGAATAAAAAAATAGGCAAGTAATGTTTCAAATTCAAGCCTGCAAAATGAGAAGATTTTTAAAAATTGATTTTTCTTGAATATGTTCCAAAATAATGAACATTTCAAACTCAACTTGAAAAAAAAATTCAAAATTTTAACTCATTGCAATCTTGTTTACTATTTTTTTTTAATTTTTGAGTTTCAATATAATATCTTGAAATTTTCATTTTTTTTAGTTGCACGTTGAAAAAGATAATCAATTTACAATTGAAAAATATTTTATTGGAAAATTTCAAGAATGAATAATAATTCTAAATTTAGAAAAATTGCACGATTTGAAATTAGAGAATTAAACATTGTGTTGTTAAAAATAAAAACAGATAAAAATTAAACTATCTCAAATTCACACCTCGGTAATTGAATAATTTCTTCAATTTTTAATTGTTACAATGAAGTTTTGAATTTTCATGTGAAATGCTGAATTTTTAATTTTTTTGTGTTAATAAGTTTATTTTTCGATTTTAAAAATATTTGTTTAATCAGTTTAATGTTAAATAATAATTTTTTCGTGTGATAACAATTTAAAATTCTAGAATTTCATAAGTTTTTTTTAAACAATCAGTTTATTTTGAAATTTCAAATTTTGACGTTTTTCATTAGAAATACTTTAAATTAAAAAAATTAAATACTTTGAGGAGTATTCGAAAATTAAAAATATTATTATAGAAATAAAAAATATTGCATTAATACTTTTGAAACCAACTTCTTCGGAAACCCCTTGGAATGTTTTTAAGTTCTTGAAAATTCCTTGGAATTTTATTTCAGTCTTCAATCTTCAAAATTCTTTGAAGTCCTTTCAAATTATTGAAATCAATGAAAAATTTCTTGAAATTTTCCAAAATACCCTAAAATATTTCAAATTTTTTAAAACCTCTTGAAATCCCTTGAAACTTTTTAAAGCTCTTGAAAATCCTTAAGAATTTTTAAAAATACCCTACATAAAATATTTAAAATTCGTTAAATTGTTTTTAAAATCTCAGAAATACCTGGGAATTTTGAAAAATACCCAAAAATCTATTAACTTGATTGAAATTTCTCAAAATTATTGAAATTAATGAAAAATTCACCGGAATCTTTTATATTCCTTGAAACTCCTTTAAATTATTGTAATCAATTAAAAGTTGCTTGGAATATTCTAAATTATGATGAAATGTTTAAAATTCTTTAAAATATTTAAAAAATCCCTTGAAACTTTTTAAATCTTATATGTATTATAATTTAAAAAATTTTTTAAATCTTTTGAAAGCCCTCAAAACTTTGTGAAACTTTTGGAAATTCCTTGGAATTTTCAAAAAATACCCTAAAATCTTAAAAATTGTTTGAAATCACTTAAAATTATTAAACTCAATTGAAAATTCCTTAAAATCTTTTAAAATGCCCTTAAATATTTCAAATTCCATGAAATCCTTTGAAATCCCTGTAAACTTTGTGAAGTTTTGGAAATTTCTTGGAATTTTTAAAAATACCCTGAAATCTTAAAAATTGTTTGAAATCACTTAAAATTATTAAACTGAATTGAAAATTCCTTAAAATCTTTTGAAATGCCCTTAAATATTTCAAATTCCATGAAATCCCTGTAAACTTTGTGAAGTTTTGGAAATTCCTTGGAATTTTTAAAAATACCCTGAAATCTTAAAAATGGTTTGAAATCCCTTAAAATTATTAAACTCAAACAATTGAAAATTCCTTGAAATCTTTTAAACTATACTAAAATATTTTTAATTCCTCAAAATAATTTGAAATTCCTTGAAACATTTCCAAGCTCTTGAAAAATTTCTTTAAATTTTAAAAAATACCCTAAAATCTTTAAATTTTTTGAAATCCATTAAAATTATTGAAATTAATTGAAAATTCCTCTGAATCTTTTTAAACACGCTTAGAAGATTTCAAGTTCTATGAAATCTTTGGAAATCCCTGTAAACTTTATGAAGCTTTCGGAAATTCCTTGGAATTTTAAAAAAAACCTAATATCTTAAAAATTGTTTGAAATCCCTTAAAATTATTAAACTCAATTGAAAATTCCTTGAAATCTTTTAAAATACCCTCAAATATTTCAAATTCTTTGAAATATTTTGAAATCCCTTAAAACTTCTCAAAGCTTTTGAAAATTCATTGGAATTTCAAAGAAATACCCTAAAATCTTCAAAATTCTTTGAAACCTCTTACAATTATTGAAAATTGCTTGGAATCTTCCATACTATACTAGAATATTTTTAATTCCTTAAAATATTTCAAAAATTGAAACCCTTGAACTTTTCAAAGCTCTTGAAAAAATCCTTTGAATTTTAAAAAATACCCTAAAATCCTAAAATTTTTTCAAATCCATTAAAAATATTGACATTAATTGAAAATTCCTTCGGATCTTTTGAAACACTTTAAAAAGCTTTCAAATTCTATGAAATCTTTTGAAATCCCTGTAAACTTTGTGAAGCTTTTGAAAATTCCTTGGAATTTTTAAAAATACCCTCAAATCTTAAAAATTGTTTGAAACATCTTAAAATTATTGAAAATTGTTCGGAATCTTTTAAACTATACAAAAATATTTTTAATTCCTTAAAATATTTTGAAAATTGAAACCCTTGAACTTTTCGAAGCTCTTGAAAAATTCCTTTGAATTTTAAAAAATACCCTTAAATCTTAAAATTTTTTGAAATCCATTAAAATTATTGATATTACTTGAAAATTCCTTCGGATCTTTTGAAAAAATCTTAAAAGATTTCAAGTTCTATGAAATTTTTTGAAATCCCTGTAAGCTTTGTGAAGCTTTTGGAAATTCCTTGGAATTTTTAAAAATACCCTAAAATCTTACAAATTGTTTGAAATCCCTTAAATTTATTAAACTTAATTGAAAATTCCTTGAAATCTTTTTAAATACCCTTAAATATTTCAAATTCTTTAGAATATTTAGAAATCCCTTAAAACTTTGTGAAGCTACTGGAAATTCCTTGGAATTTTTGAAAATACCCTAAAACCTTAAAAATGGTTTGAATTCTCTTAAAATTATTAAACTCAATTGAAAATTCCTTGAAATCCATTAGAATACCCTTAAATATTTCATATTTTGTTTATATTTTGAAACCCTTAAAACTTCTTAAAGCTCTTGGAAATTCATTGGAATTTCAAAGAAATACACTAAAATCTTCAAAATCCTTTGAAATCTCTAAAAATGATTGAAAATTGCTTGGAATCTTTTAAACTATACTAAAATAGTTTTAATTCCTTAAGATATTTTGAAATCCCTTGAAACTTTTCGAAGCTCTTGGAAATTCATTTGGAATTTCAAAGAAATACCCTAAAATCTTCAAAATCCTTTGAAATCCTTTAAAATACTGAAAATTGCTTGGAATCTTTTGAACTATACTGAAATATTTTTAATTCCTTAAAATATTTTGAAATCCCTCGAAACTTTTCAAAGCTCTTAAAAATTCCTTTGAATTTTAAAAAATGCCGTTAAATCTTCAAATTTTTGGAAATCCATTGAAATTATTGAAATTAATTGAAAATTCCTTCGAATTTTTAAAAACACTCTTAAAAGGTTTCAGTTTCTATGAATTTTTTTGAAATCCCTATAAGCTATGTGAAGCTTTTGGAAATTCCTTGAAATTTTATAAAGTACCCTAAAATCTTAAAAATTGTTTGAAATCCCTTAAAATTATTAAACTCAATTGAAAATTCCTTGAAATCTTTTAAAATACCCTTAAATATTTCATATTTTGCTTATATTTTGAAACCCCTTAAAACTTCTTAAAGCTCTTGGAACTTCGTTGGAATTTCAAAGAAATACCCTAAAATCTTCAAAATTCTTTGAAATCTCTAAAAATGATTGAAAATTGCTTGGAATCTTTTAAACTATACTCAAATAGTTTTAATTCCTTAAGATATTTTGAAATCCCTTGAAACTTTTCGAAGCTCTTGGAAAATTCTTTAAAATTTTTAAAAATTCCCTAAAATCTTTAAATTTTTTGAAATCCATTAAAATTATTTATATTAATTGAAATTTCCTTCCAATCTTTTGAAACACTCTTAAAAGATTTCAAATTATATGAAATCTTTTGAAATCCCTGTAAACTCTGTGAAGCTCTCAATTGAACCGAGCCCCTGATTCACCGATCCGTCAGAATAGATCCTGAGTCCGTCCGGAAAATGCGAGCCCGCAAATTCCTCAAACCGAAACCGCGCAGAACTAGGGTCCCTGAATGCCATCCCAGACTCCAGATCCAGGCCAACCACTACCGACAAATCCACCAATTCCCCATCAAAACAAGAGCGTCTCTACCAGGTATCAACCGATGAGGTGAACATACCCATCGAATTAAAGGCATCAATCAGGCCACAATTCTCCGGACGCACCCTTAGTCTCCTATCCCTGGTCAATTCTGCAAGCGATTGTAGTTTGTTTATAAGAGCATATTCACTCCAGCTAAAATTGCTCAATATGAACTTATTTGCGAGGAGGGATCTTCTCAAGGAAAGGGGAACCTCCCCTGCCTCTGCAAGCAGAATATAAATTGGTGTAGAGCTCATACAGTCCAGAGCGACTCGGAGAAAGGCATACTGAACTCGATCTAGCCTCTCAAGCGATGTCCTGTTTGCACGAAGAAAGAGAGGAGCTGCCCACTTTAAGAACGCCCTGACAAGTCCCCTACGATTGGTAAGAAGTAAGAAGGGTGAAACGCCCCATGTTACTCTGGCAATGACCCTCACGGTTTTGATCGCCCTGGGCCCCTTGGCTGCAATGCTCACAATGTGAGGCAACCAAGTCATGCGCCTGTCAAGCAGGACTTCCAAATATTTTAGAGTGGCTTGACAATTAATAACTACCTCTGCAAGCGTCAAGGAACCCAGGTCAACCCTAGCTGTTGAGAAAAGACATAATTGACACGTGGGTATCGAGATGGACAGCCCCAGCGTTACCAGCCAAGGAGAGTACATGGCAACCTCAACCTCGTCCAGCAGGAAGTCCCGCAAGAGTCTCAGCGTGAGCCCAAAGAGTATCGGGGAGAGGACACCCCCTTGAGGTACCCCAAACCCACAGATCCTTGGATCCTGGATCCTGACCGGAACATTTAGCTCCCTTAGCCCCTGAATGAGAGCACCGGGGAGGACGGAGCTGAACGCACCCTTAATGTCTATGGCCCGTACGAGGCCCGTCATGATGTCCGTCACCATAAATCCCACGCAGTCCATTGAGGACCTCCCTCTCCTGAATCCATGCTGAAAATCCGGTTGCCAGTTGTTATGCTCTGCAAGATATTCCAGTCGCTTCTGCACCAGTTTTTCGTACAGTTTGCAAGAGGTGGATGTCAAGGAATTTGGGCGGAAGCCTTCAGCCTCCGCTTTCGGGATAAAATGGACTAAGGTATCACGCCAACCCTCTGGAAAGAGGACTCCCTGAACATGTCATTGAATAAGTCCTGGACGAACCTCAGCACCTTGTCAGAGTGTCCCCAGATAACCTCATAGGTTATCACGACCAAATCCGGGGATGATTTCCTCTTGCACGCTTCAAGGGCAGTAGAGGACTCGTTCCAGGAAAAGTCCCTGTTCATGAGATCAGACTCGTCAACATTTCTGACCGGTTTCGACTCTATGGCAGGGATATCCGAGCGCACCAAGCCCTCACGCAACTCCCTGATCACTGGGGAATCCGGGTCTGTTATTACGTTTGTATTGGGTGACTGTGAGTGAGCAGAAAGGGATTCAACAGTCCGCCAGATTTTAGCTAATCCAGATGCGGGGTCAATAGTTTCACAGCAATCACGAAAAGCATAGTACTTCACATAGCGAATAAACCGTTTGACCTCGTTATCAACAGCTTTATATTCAGCCTTCAGTTCCCACGTCTGGTTGGCCAAGAATCTTTTCCGCGCAGCACTCCTTCTGCCCTGAGCCATCTCACAATCCTTATTCCACCAAAGAGACTGCCTACTCCTCTCGGACCCTCAGGAAGAGGCGCGAAAAGCACCGTTAGCCTCCAAAGACTCGAAAACCGCGTTCATGAATGTCTCATAAACCGAGCTCGGGTTCTCACCCTCTATCAGGGTTTCAGACAGAGCCGGTACCAATTCCTCCATCTGTCGATTAAACAGAGACCAATCCAAAGATTGTACATCAAATCGAGTGGACGCAGATTTTGCAAAAAGAGGGGTCGCATCAAACCTGCGGAATACCGGGACGTGGTCTCATGAGTAAGAATTGCATCCCACCTGCTTCGCGTTTGGAAGAATTACTCGACGAATTCGCGACGCGACGGAATGGTTCACGGAACTAGAGCACGGGATTTTCGGCTCAAGTTAAGTAAAGCTTGAAGATCCTTATCCCTGGCTAATTTCCTTTTTTGTTTTACTAAGTTATTATCTAATTTTTCTGCTTTCAAAAATTCATCAGATTCACTAACCATGAAATTAGAATTTTTAGCTTTTTTCAAACTTCTATTGGGTTCAAATTTAGACTCAGTGTACTGCCTATTCTGCTAATCCTTGCCTTTTAATCTTCTATTAGTATTCCCTATTGAGCGCGTTTCGCAAAGATTAGCATTGGTAGCAGCAACTTTAATTGCAATTTCCAGATTCGAAGTCATAACCTCAATCGGAGAATTATTTTACTATCGTGAAGTTTTCCGGGGAATCGCTGAATGACCTACCATTTACCAGAACAGAACTCTCAGATTCCATCAAACTTGTTAGCATCCTACCTCTATAGCTCACCTTTTGGTATCAGCTTACTCTGTGTCTTGACAAGGCAGTTCCCGCCACCTCCTCACCAATCATCTGGTTGAGATTTCCCATACTAGTGTTGAAATCCCCTTCAATCATGATTGGAATAGAGGAACCTTTTCTTGCCAAGCCAACGACAGTATCCGAAAACAGGTCAAGAATAAAATCTACATCTAGCTTAGGCTTCCAGTAAACAACTCCTATTATATACACAACATCTTGCCGTTGTAATTTGACTGCCGCATCAATGATACTTTTCAGCTTTGCTCTGAATCATAGTATAGTCATTCAGAAATGCAGGACCCTTATTTAGTTTTGTAGTCAACCATGTCTCCATTAATCCAATGATGTCATAATTCAAAAAGCTTCTCTGTGGACTCACATTCAGATCATAAATCTTCCTGAATCCTCCTGAATTCCTCCGCCGATATTCCCAAATGCAATTTTGTGTCGTGGAGTTCATTGTGTGGACGTAGTTCCCACTTCTTCGTATTTTGGGTCATCTGTCTCCTCAGTTGATGCCGGAGAATCCCGATTTAGGAAAAAGTCTAATGTGCCCCTTGCTACAGAGCCACTCTTGTTTTCACTACACCTGGTAGTCGCAGTCTTATCCTTCTGCTTTGTGAAACTGCCAGGTGGACTACCACTCTGGCGTTTACTATGCGATGTCGAGGGAATTTCTGAAATAGTAAGTTTCTTTCCCCGTACTTGTGGAGTGGAGGAGGCATCTTGAGTTGAGATGATTTCGTTTACAGTTAGTCCCTGTAATTGATCAAGCGAATAGAATTTCTTGTATATCCTAATGACGCCATTGAAAACCGTGACACCTATATCCTTTTCTCTCAGATCCTTGAATAGCCCACGGCACAGATAGTAATTGTTTGAGAGAGTTCGTTTTTAACTATATAATTATTACCTAGCCCAAAGCCCTGGTAATATTAGTTTGGACCCAGAAAGGAGAAGATTAATAAAATTGCACAATTTAACCAACAAAAGAAAACAGTGTTTTATTCAAAAATATAAACTGTTGCAAGTTGGTACAAAAATCAGTCGCTATTTTACATACTATTCAGTCTTGATGAGATTCATCTTATTCGAATAATACTTAATGTTATTTCGAGAGGTACAATGTATCAATAAGCGTCGTTGATTACCATTAACATCAAATTATCACGCGTGAATAAGCTTCGTGACTTCGATCTCCCTTCTTCTAGAGAGCTAATATTTTACATCATATTAAACCCGTACATTTCACGTAGTATTACGGAGAGTATAAACTTAATCCTTAAACATTTCATACAGCGGATAACCTTTAATATGCACCGTTTTCTATCACATTAAAAATACCTATCTCCGGAGCCTGATGCAGCGTACCCGAATTGATATCAGAACTAAAAAAGAGAGCTGGAGCCTATGATGGCATGCCCAGAATACAGCCTGAAAACTAAAAAATGCCGGGAGCCTGGTTCAGCGTACCCCAACAACAAACAAAAGATAAATAAATCAAAAATGCCGGGAGCCTGATTCAGCGTGCCCCGATAATAAACAAAAGATAAGAAATCAAAAAAGCCGGGAGCCTGATTCAGCGTGCCCCGATAATACACAATAATAAATATCTAAGGGTGTCGTGCACCCAGAGAAACGCAACCTGTAGAGTGAAAAATGGCAGGAGCCTGGATTGGCGTGCCCAGCATTAGCACAAATAATAAAATAAATATCACAGGTAAATAATAAAGAACAAAGCAGATACAATCTTGGAGCCGGTAAGGCGTGCCCAAGAGATCAGAAATCAAAAGGTTTCAACAATTAAATCCAGAGCCTGGTATAGCGTACCTGGATTCCCAAAAAACGGACTAAGATCCTTCCAGAGCAGAGGCTGGTCTGTCACGGATCTTTTCCGGTAGTCGACTTCGGTTTCCCGTAGTCGACTCGAGAGTGCCAGCTCTGGATCTCTCCTCCCTTCTTATACCCTAGACGGTTGAGGTAGGTAGCGGGAGAACCGACTCGACACTTCCTAGCGTTCTCGCACGGAACTATCACCGCCTGTTGGATGGCTACCGCCGTGTCGGGTATCCTCCATGCATACGTCTAGCCTATTGTCAGGTGTAGGCTAAAGTGATCGTTTCATGTTTCTAGTTTCCCTGTCCAGATCATGATCGATGTAAATCTTAGAACCTCATAAATTGAATCTTTTCTACATAATCGATGATTTCAAGAATCTGGACGACATACCCATAATAATGGGTCTAGTATGGTTGGACCTAGGTAGCCCCAGCCTTTCCAAAAAGTCCACGTCTCGGAAGTAGAGATCCAGATACGTCCTCGTTGGTTCTTCTTCCCCATCGTACGTGATGTCTCGGGTTGGAAAAAACTTTCGAAGCTGAGGTAAGCATGATCAGGAGGCAGAGTATTACAATATATACTGCTTTCTTCCATAGAGTGCAGTTCCACCTACAAACTTCGGTGGCGTAGTGCCGGTTATACGTGAGTGGCGTGGCCTGTCTTGCGCCTTGGAGGTGGAGGGGATACACATGAATAGGCGAGATGACCACTAGTGGTATCCGCCTTCTCTTTCCAACCTATGTATCCCCTCCACCTTTAAGCAAGTGGATACGCCACGCCACTCACGTATAAGCGACGCCAAGTTTCGGCGGCGTGGCGTTGCTTATACGTGAATAGCGTGGCGTATCCAGAGACTTAGCGGTGGAGGGGATAAATGGGTTGGAAAGAGAAGGCAGCTACCGTTCTCGGACTTCTCGCTTACTCCTGTGTATCCCCTCCACCACCAAGGCGCAAGATAGGCCGCGCCACTCACGTAAGCGACGGTCGTTACGGTCACGGCTCGTTGCGGCTCATTGTTCACACCGAAGGGTCTGATTTTCTTCTACTTAAATTCACAATAAATTTCATTTTTTCATTTCAAACTTTAATTTGCCGTGGAGGATTAGGGACGAGTCGAAGGACAAGTTCGACGAAAATGTATGAGGGCCTGTTTGACCTAGTCTCGTGACTGCCACTGGCAGTCTTTACAGCCTAGGGCTGCCTTCTGGAGAGCCCTAGTCTAGAGAAGATGGAACGTGTTTTTCAGCAGTATTCGAAATATGTGTACCTTAAAATTATTGAAATCAATTGAAAATCGCTTGGAATCTTTCAAACTGTACTAAAATATTTGAAATTCTTCAAAATATTTTCAAATCCCTTGAAACCTTTTAAAGCGGTTGACAATTTTTTTCCATATCAAAAAACACTTTAAAATCTTTAAATTCTTTGAAATCCATCAAAATTATTGAAATAAATTGAAAATTCCTTGGAATCTTCTGAAACACTCTAAAAGATTTCAAATTGTTCAAAATCTTTTGAAATCCCTTGAAACTTTTTGAAGCTCTTTAGAATCCATCAGAAGTTTCAAAAATACCTTAAAATCCGTTAGATTTTTCAAAGTTCTTAAGAATTCCTCGGAATTTTCTTCCAATCTTCTATCTTTAAAATTCTTTTAAAAACCTTTTAAATTACTGAAATCAATCAAAAATTTCTTGGAATATTTTTAAATGTCATAAAGTATTTCAAATTCTTTGAAATCTTTTGAAATCCCTTGAAACTTTTTGAAGTTCTTGAAATTCCTTGGAATTTTTTGAAATACCCTAAAATCATTCAAATTCTTTGAGATCTCCTGAAATTATTCAAAGCAATTGAAAAATGCTTGGAATCTTTTAAACTATATTAAAATATTTCAAATTCCTGAAAATATTTCGAAATACTCGAAGCTTTTTCAAGCTCTTAAAAATTCCTTGGAATTTTTAGAAATAACCTAAAATCTTTAAAATGCATTGAAATTCCTTAAAATTATTGAAATAAATAGAAAATTCCTTGCAATCTTTTTAATAACTTAAAATATTCCACATCTTTTGAAATCCCTCGAAATTTTTGCAGCTCTTTAAAATTCCTTGAAAGTTTTGAAAAATAAAATCTTTTGTATCCTTTGAAAACCCCT